>JAQZBX010020020.1:0-33341 GCA_029593785.1 Cabassous unicinctus
GGTTTGATGGTGCAGGGTTGACAGGTGGGTAGATTAGGAAGGGTGTGTTAGAATACCCAGGATGTTGGGGGCTGAGATGGGATGGGGACCAGGTGATCATGGGATATGTGGGTATGAGGTTGAGGTTGCAGGAGTGGGAATGCTCTTATGGCAGTATGACAAGATAGTGTCACTGTTTTGGTGTGTAGGTTGGGGGGGAATTCAGGAAGGGGTGCCTCTGAAGTAGGCTTCTGGGAGTGTGTGAGTGTTCATCCTGTCATAATGTGTTGTGTAAGGGAGTGGAGACCCACACATTGAAGGGGTGCCTCTGAAGTAGGCTTCTGGGAGTGTGTGAGTGTTCATCCTGTCATAATGTGTTGTGTAAGGGAGTGGAGACCCACACATTGAGTGGGAAGGAGATGGAACCCCATCTTTGGGAGGACCAATTCACACAGAAATAGACAGGTGGCAGTCTCTTGGGAGCAAGGGAGGATCCTAATGGGGGAGGACAATCAGCGTGTCAGGACCTCTTGTTTCATGTAATTATGAATCTTCTCATCCAATGAGTCAAGACAGGGGTGGTGTCATGTGCCCCAGGGGGATGGGGAGGAAGGAACAGAAAAGATCAAACACGGAGTTTATAGTGGTCAGGGGAAATATTTTTCATTACCTTACATTGATGGACACAGGACATGATAAATATCATCAAAAATTATTAAATTGTACAACCTAAATTGTAAACTATACTGTAAACCTTTGACTATGTTTAGTAGCTAAGCTTCACTATCTGTATAGCAGTTACAACAATGTTACCATCCACAAAAAAGGTTTTAATATGGGGTGAGGGGAGGGGAAGGAGGTTGGGTATGTGGGAGTCTCTAGTATTCTGTGTGTGACTTTGTTGTGACCTAAAACTTCTTTGAAAATTAAGTGAAAATTCAGGAGACCCTGGGGAATGAGAGGGGGCAGGTGTCATGGTACAGACTGCACACTGAATGAAGCAGTGATAAAAGGAAAAACGTTAAAAAGAGAAAAAAATATAATAATTTTTAAAAAAATTCTTTTGTTTTCTCCCATTTCTTGAATTTCCCAATCCTTTAATATTATTTTATTTCCTGTGTTTTTTTAAGTTTCCATTTATTTTAGCTCTTATATTCAAACTTATCTTTATTGTTTCATTTTCCTATTGATTGTATTTGGCTATTATATGGGCTTCATCTTCAAGGAAGGTTTGGATCACAGAAGGGTTACAGAGGGGGCAGGAGAGGATGGTTGGTGGGGGGTGTCTGGGATGGGTGTTTCATGGGAGGAAGTTCACCTGAATATACATGAAAGATATATAAAATTATTCAAATGATCAAAGGGTGGGGCATGATCATAATGGGTAGACAATCACTCAATAAATGAGGGAATACTGAATTCCCAGGCTGGAGAGCTCTGCCACATTCTCCAAGGGAGCAAAACAGTCCCCCGAGGGCAGGGGTAGAGTCTGGGAAAAAAGTAGGGTCCACTGATGAGTTCTTGTTATTGATGATTAGCCTTATGAGTCTTTGCTCTTGTAATTGAACCTTAGCCTATTGTTATGGGGTGCCTAAGTGTTGCTACCTGAAAGTCTCCTTGTTGCTCAAATGTGGCCTCTCTCTAAGCCAAACTCAGCATATGAATGCATTACCTTCCCCCAGCATGGGACATGATTCCCGGGGATGAGCCTACCTGGCAATGAGGGATTAATACCATCTGCCAACTTGCAATATGACTGGAAAAAGACCTTGAATAAAAGGGGGAAAAATAAAGACAAATGCGTGCATGTGGCTAAGAGACTTCAAAGAGAGTCAGAAGGTCATCCCAGAGGTAATGCTTATGCACACCTCAGTAGGATCTCATAGATCACCAAAGTGGATATCACCCCACACAGAGGGGCTCCTGAGGCCTCTGGGGACACCCTGGTCCTACATAAGCAGGGGATAGCTCCAGAGATTCATGCCTTATCAGTGGGCTCTACTTTGGAATCTGTGCTCCTCAGAGTGACAGACTTGGACTCAAATAAGTCCTCCCTGCACATGGTCCAGCAGTCCCTTCTATTCAAACCTATATGTGATGCTGGAGTTTGTAGGTGTACTTCCAGAGACTGGAGCCTCTGGCCTGCCCATGTTCCAGCTGTGCCTGGAACCTCGGTGGAGCTGCAACTCCTGCTCTACAGCTCAATGGACTCACCCTAGTCACCTGGTAAGGAGTCGATGATGGACAATGGCCATTCCAGGAAATGGAGAGAGCCTGCAGCTGCAGGCAGGATAATCCCATTCACCATATCCATGAAATATAAGCCCACTCTCACTTGGAGTTGGAGTGGACATCACCATCCCAGGCTCCTCAGGATTGGGGGAAGAGCTATGGACGACAGTGGACTTAATGGTATTCTGTTGTAGACATAGTGTGATTCAAGAAATGGAAGAGATTACAACAGTGAGGGTGAGCCAGTGGCCACTGGACACATTTGGGGCAGGGACAGGAAAAGCAGTTGTAATACAGGGGCTTTTTCAGGACTTCAGAATTATCCTGAGTGACATTACAGTGACAGATTTAAGCCATTTTGCATTAGCATATACCATGCAGAACTGTGTGGGAGAGAGTGTGGTCTATAGTGTGAACTATGGTCCATGCTTGGTGGTAGAGCCCCAGGATTTGTATATTCATTGCAGATGATGTGCCACACTGATGAAAGATGTTTATGTGGGATGTTGTGGGAGGTGTGGGAGGTGGGAAACATGGAAATGCCTGTAATTTTTGTATAACATTTGTGTAATCTAATCATCTTTTAATATGTATATATATATAAAAGAAATGCAGGTATTGCCTTAAATTTATATGCTGATTTGCATAAATATGTATACACAGAAAGAAAAAAAAAGCTGTGGACACCAAGTTGAATATTTTCATGCCCACCAGCAAGTGAACAGTGAAGGGCTGGGTCATACATTTGTAATAAGAAATGTTTGTGATTAGCTCGGGAACCACAGTGGAGGTGTAGAAGAGATCCATCGTGGAATGGTGGCAGAGAAAGCAACTCCTCTTTGGCCAGGAATGTAAATTAAGTGAGGTAGTCCAATGTGAAGCTTCAGATTTGTTATAAATATTGAGAAAGGAACTACTAAGAGGCCCAATCAACATAGTCTTAACATATGCAACCTATCTATGCACTGAAATGCCCAGGCATATGTAGAGTATGGGTCATGGTCTCAGACCCTTCCACAAACGAAAATAAAACTGAAGGAGTGGATAGAACACCATAAGGATTTGATCTTCTGTTTGGGGATTGCTTGAGTTGGCCATATTTAACTATGTGTTCATTATGGAATTGTCACAATATCCAACATCTAAAAGGGGCCAAAATGTCATTTTTAAATGGAACATTATACATAGTGGGTGCTCTCCCATCAATTCTTTTGGATTGGTGATGAAAGGGCAAGTGTTATGATACTAAGAATAAACTCTGGACCAATCACGTGTTAACACATCAAGAATCTGACCATCAGGGAATAGGCCTGATCTGTTTACAATGTTTCTAAAGAAAACATGTTAAACATAGAATGGGTGAGAAAGGTTGCAATTGTTTGACTATAGAAATACGGATGATTTTGCTAGCTTGATTGTAAGAAACCATAGCATTTGGAATCCTTAAATAATTGGTCATTGGCAGAAAACAGGATCCCCTGAATCATGAACAGGTCAGGTTTTATGATGGCAGATGCAGCAGTAAGGTAGATTTCCTCTTATTGCAATGACTTGGAAAAGTCTAATGATAGCATTGTCTTTCCAGACCATGGCAAAGAAGAATAAAGAGGCAAATAAGAACAGTTTAAACATCTTTGATGGTAGTATTTTCTAAGAAAGATGGAAAATGTGTCGAAAGGGGTGTGGACACAATAGAAATGCAATAATATTTGTAAGGAATAATATAAGGAATATGACAGAAACATTGGGGTTAATGGGGTCTTATTCCATCATCTTGGGCAGATTTCCACCTCATGAAGCCAAATATTTTCTCATGTTAGTAAATTTTAGTTATAGGTCCTTGTTTGATCACATCTCCAATCATTGGAAGGGGGAGCCTTTTTAAGTTGTGAGATGTGAACCCAAGGTTCAATCCCTTCCAGGTTTACTTTAGTGTCAGAAGTTAAGAATACCTCATAAAGTCCCTTCCAGCATGTTCGAAAGGCCCTATTACATTGATGTCACTTCCAGGATTCTAATCACTGGAAGTTAAGGTGTGAGAAGTCTGAGGGAGATTTGGATATGGAAATGCATTTTAATTGTTAGAGATAAGCTTTTGCATAATTCATTAGAGATTTACATTATTGAGTTATCTCCTGCTGGGGAAGTGGAGAATCAATGTGAAGATTATTGACATAGGGGTGTTCCAGTGAAAATTTCATAAAGAGAAAGTTCATGTTACTCAAAAAGAGTGCTTTGAAAGGCTGTATGTGCCAGTGGAAGAACTTCAGGCCAAGAAAACCCAGTTTCCTCAGTTATTTAGAGAGCTTAATTTTTTTTTATTATCTTTTAAAAAATTTTAAATAAGCTTTAGATTATTTTAGTTGTTACATAAAAAATATAGTTGATTTCCATATCCTCTATCCCTCACCCTACCACACTTTTTCCCCATTTACAACATCTGTCATCAGTGTGGTACATTAGTGACAATTGATGAACACATATTTAAGCACTACTGCTAAGCATGGTCTATGGTTTACACTATATTTTACATTTAGCACCACACAATTTTCTAGGTTTTGAACAAAATATATAATGACCTGTACCTGACATTGCAATGTCATTCAAAACAATTCCAAAGTTCCCAAAATGTCATATGTTACACTTATTTTTCCCTCTCCCTCCCCTCAGAATCTATGGTGGCCACTGCCTTTATATCAATGATAAGTTTCTTTCATTTCTTCCATTCTTGAGGATTTGGGGATAGTGGTGTTCATTCTGTTTCTGATTGAGAGGGGGCTTAGATACCATGAGACAGATAGATGGAAGTGTCTTGCTTGCAGCTAAAAATATTCTCTGTTTTTTGGGGTAGGCATTTTTCATTATCATCCTTTTGTTAGTAGTCCTGGGTGAGTACAGTGAACTGGACAGTAGGTGATACAACTTGGCTGCATATGAACAGACAAAAGATTTAAGTCCCTGGTACATATATTTAATGGGTATAGTGTTAATTATAGGTTTAAATATAAGGTGCCAAAGAGCCATGTGCAGGGAAATTCTAAATGAGTCTAATTTTCTTACATTGGGGAGCATATATTCTAAAGCAAGGCCCACTGACAGGGTGCCAAATTCCTGAGATTGTCTGTCCTCTCTAAAGGCTCTAGATGTCTCTAGAGCCCTCAGGAGCCCCACTATTTGAGACAATGTTTACTTTGACAGTCAATGAGATTCTTCTGAGATGTGCATAAGCATAACTTCTGAAATGACCTCCCAACTCACTTTGAAATCTCTTAGCCATAAAAACTCATGAGTATTTGATATCTCACCATTTTTTTCAAAGTCTTTTTCCAAATCCATCATTAGTTGGTGCTTGGTAATAATACCTCAGTTCCAGTGAAGCTCATCCCTGGGAGTCATGCCCCACACTGGGGTGAAGGTAGTGTGTTTTTATGCTGAGTTTGGCTTAGAGAGAGGTCACATTGAGCAAAAAGGAGGCTTTCAGGAGGTTACACTTAGGCAATACATAATACGAGGGTTAGTGTCAATTTCACAAGAAAAGATTCACAATGACAGCTAAGTTTAATATGTTATTTGTTCCATCACCATTCCAGAGGACTGACCATGATAGGGACATTGATATGCCAACTTGTTTCCAATATTTTAGAGCTTTAATGACCTGCCCATTTAAGCAGTTCCTTGGTTACTAGAAATAATTCCCAAAAGGATAATACATGTTCTAATAGTTTTTAACAACTGTTATATAGCATTTACCTCACAACAAGGAAAGGCCTCTGTCATGTAAAGAAACAGTGCCTAGGATATAGTTAAAGTTCATGTTGGGAGGCAGTTGAATATAGTCTAGTTGTCAATGCTCAAAGAGTCCAGAGGGTGGTGGTGTATAATCTCTAGCAATTTGGTTGAATTTTCCTGGACAAGTCATTTATTGATAATGTAGTTAGCAGCCTTATGAGAGTATTGCCCATGAATATTTATTTACTATTTGAGCCATCTTGTTGGTTGGCACCATGCAGGGAGAAGTCATTAAAGTTTAAGGACTGGTTCTTTTAAAATTCAGGAAACACCAAGAAACTGTACTTGTTTTCCTAAGAAGTCCATTGGGATTAAAAGCACATTTAAAAACAACAGAAAAAGAACCAAAAGCTGTCCAAGGGACCTGCTTTGAGGGTCAGCAGATTAGGAGAGTGCTGTACAATTCCCATGAGGGTGAGGGCCAGAGAGACCAAGAAGTCAAAATGACAGACTTGAGTTACCAAGCCCCCATGGTGGCAGGGAAGGCCTCCCCTCCCCCATCCCTAACATATTAAGCTGGGGTAAGCAGGTGGCTCCCTCCAGCTGACTGAGAGGGGAACACACATCTTCCTCCCTGTTAGCTGTTTCAAGGGAAAAGGGAGGAGAGGCTGGGGTGCTTTTCTTCAGTGAATTTTGCCAGCAGAGCCTGATTTGAATCTCTGATCTGAAGATTCAACACAGGAACACAAGACAGTCAACAGTGAAACACCTCCTTTGAAAGGCGCACTGACTAACACCATCTGCTGGCTGGTCTGGTAATTGCATGGACAAAAATTGTTCACACTCTCTGTATCCAAACCCTGGGAGAAAATCTGCACCACACTAGCAAGTCCCTGGTCCAATTTTGAAAACTAAAGCTGGTCAGTTTTAAGACTGAGATTAAATTGAACCAAATATCAAAGGAGAGCTGTGAAAAACAAACAAACAAACAAACAAACAAACAAACAAACAAACAAAAAAACAATAGGCAAGAGAGAGAAACTAGCTATCAAAGTAAATTTACCAACATATTAACCTGTCTCGACATCAGCAAAAAAATTACTAGCCATATAAGAAACAGGAAGAGGTGGCCCAGCCTAAAGAACAAACCAAATGTCCTGAAGAGATACAGAATTTCATAAAATTAATCACTGCTAATCATACAACTCTACTAAATCACTTCAAAGAATTGAAAGAAAATATGACTAAAGGAACAAAGGATAATAAGAAGACACTGAGAGGGCATAAAGAACGATTTGAAAGCCTGCAAAGAAAAGTAACAGACCTTATGGGAATGAAAGACATGATGGATGAGATTTAAAATATATTAACGGCATATAAGAGCAGATTTGAATAGCTTGAAGGCAGAATTACTGATTTTGAAGATAGAACATCTGAACTGGAAAAGACAGGCAAACAGAAAGACAAAAGAATGGACAAAATGGAACAGAGTCTCAGGGAATTGAATGACAATGAGAAATGTACAAACATTCACATTATTGGTGTCACAGAAGGAGAAGAGAATGGAAAAGGGGCAGAAAAAATATTTGAGGAAATAATGTCTCAAAACTTCCCAACCTTTATGAAGGACATAAATATCAATATCCAAGAAGGACAACATACCCCAAACAGAATAAATCCAAATTGACCAATCCCGGGACACCTGCTACTCAAATGACAACTATCAGAGATAAAGAGAGGATTCTGAAAACAGTAAGAGAAAAGCAAAGCATCACATACAAGGGAAACTAGATAACATTAAGTGCCAACCTCTCATCAGAAATCATGAAGGAGAGAAGAAAGTGGTATGATGTATTTAGGGTACTGAAAGAGGAGAAAATGCCAGCCAAGAATTATGTATCCAGCAAAGTTGTCCTTCAAACATGAGGGTCAGTTAAAAGTGTTCGCAGACAAACAAAAACTGATAGAATATGTTACCAAAAGACCAGATTTGCAAGTGATACTAAAGGGAGGTTTTACCGTGTAAAAGGAAAAAAAAAAAAAAAAAAACAAGGTGAGAGATTTTGAGAAGAGTTTAGAAATTAAGCTTATTAGGAAGGGTGAACTAAAGGATAAGACAGACAATAGTATGATATGACAGCAGAGAGCCAAAGGACAAAATAGAAGAAGTAATGCCTTTAGAGTAATAATACTGAATGTTAATGGATTGAACTCCCCAATCAAGAGACATAGACTGACAGAATGGATAAAAAAAATATGAGCCGTCTATATGTTGTGGAACCACCTTAGATGAAAGGACACAACCAGTTTAAAAGTGAAAGGTTGGAAAAATATGACATGAAGAATTCCCAAATAGGAATTTGATTATCTAGAAAGAATTATGGCCTAAATTGAAAATAAATAACTAAAGCAATAATTTATTCCATTCTTAGAGATTACGTCCAATAGAAATGTAATATAAAAATTAGAATTATATTATATTTAATTGCTATTATATTTGAGTAATTATTTACATGTATAAAGGTTTGTTGCTATGCTATCTATTTTTTATAATTGATTATATTAAATCAAACTTGGTCTTGCAAAAAAACACAAATGCATCCTTCATCCAGCCAACTGTGTTTTTCAGACATAGGGGCTTTTTCTTATTTTACCCTTAGGTTCTTTGAGCATGTCTGATTGAAAGTCTAAGAGGAAATTGAGTAAGTACATACGAAATGAAGGTGGTTTGCTTGCAGTTGTCTTGGCACACAAATCTGCTGGAGCATTTTCTTGATATTCTGGTTTTTTTATTAGCCTTAATTTAAAAAATTTATATAGTAAGGTTTTATTTTTTATTTTTAAAGAATCTTTAGATTATATAAATGTTACATTAAAAACATAGGGGATTCCCATATACCCCCTCTCTCATCCCATGATTTCCCACATTAACAACATCTTTCATTATTGTTGTAAATTTGTTACATTTGATGAACACATATTGAAGCATTGCTACTAACCATGGACTATAGTTTACATTAAATTATATACAACATTGTGGAATGAACAAACATAAGGGGGGAATGAAACTAATAACAAAAATAGACTTATGATTACTCTAGCACTGAAAGAATTTGTGTCATTGATATAAAGACAGTGTGTACAATTAATGAACACATATTGGAGCATCGCCATTAAGTGTGGATGATAGTTTACATTATAATTTACACTCTCTCCCATACATTTTTGTAAGTTATGACAAGATATATAATTGCCTGTATCCATCAATGCAACATCATTCAGGACAATTCCAATGTCCCGAAAATGCCACCATATTACACCTACTTTTTTTTTTTTTTAAAGATACTTAGGTTACTTAAATGTTTCATAAAAAATATAAATATAGGGGATTCCCATATGCTCCACTTCCCACATCTCCCATATTTTCCCACATTAACAACATCCTTCATTAATGTCGTATATTCATTGCAATTGATGAAAACATTTTGGAGCATTGCCATTAAGCCTGGATTAAAGTTTACATTTTCATTTACATTCTCTCCCACCCAATTCTATAGGTTATTGGAAGATATATAATGGCCTGTATCTGTTATTGTAATGTCATTCAGGACAATTCCCAAGTCCTGAAAATGCCCTTGCATTACACCTCTTTTACCCTCTCCCTGCCCTCAGAACCTCCAGTGGTCAGTGCCTCCACATCAATAATATATTTTCTTCCATTGCTAGAATCACAGTAAGTCTATAGTAGAACACCAGTAAGTCTACTTTAGTCCATACTTCATTCCCCAATCCTGAGGATTCTGGGATGGTGATGCCCATTCCACTTCTAATTGAGAGGGGACTGTGATCCATTAGGGCCAATGGATGGGACTCTCTTGCTTGCAGTTGTAGATGTCTTGGTTCCTTTTTATGGTAGCTGTCCATCATCAACTCCTTGTTAGATGTCCTGGGTGAGACTAATTAACTGGAGATTAGGTGTTGCAACTCTGTGTGATTTGAGGCCCAGGTGCCACATGGACAGCCCAAAGATTTAAATCTCTTGGACATACACTTATCAACTCTAGTACTTATTATAGTTTCAAATAGAAGAACAGAAGAGCCATGTGTAGGGAAACCACAACTAAGTCCAACTCTGTCATCCTGGGGAGCATACATTCCAAAGTATGGCCCCCTGGCAAGGCACCAAACTCCTGAGCTATCTTCCCTGACTATTTTGTCTGGATGTCTCCAGAGCCCTCAGGAGCCTCGCTATTAAAGGTAATATCTATTTTTGCAGTCAATGAGTTCCTGGTGAGACGTGCATAAGCGTAGCCGCTGGAATGATCTTCTGACTCACTTTGAAGACTCTTAGCCATATAAACTCATTTGTCTTTACCTTTTCAACCTTTTGGTCAAGGTCTTTGTCCAGTTGAATTGGTACTTGGTGCTTGGTAGTAATCCTCGGTGCCAGGGAGGCCAAGCCTCAACTTTAATAATAGCAATAGGTTGAAACTGTAAGATGGCAGTTAGTATGCTACTAAATAATTGTCCTTTCCTTAGAGGGTATCCAGCAGAGTTAAGGAAACTCTTCTGTTTCTAAAATCATGGACCACTCTGAAAGTACATTTGCTGTCAGTATAAATGCTGTGATGACAATATATTAGCTCTATTAAAGAGTGTAGTTCTGCTTGTTGGGCTCAAGTAAATTGGAATAAGTTATCTTGTTCAATAAGTTCGAATTGGGTTGTGACTCCCAGCATTAAATTTCCCATTAATTCCATGGTTATAAGACCTACCAGTAAAGAGGATAAGCCAGGATTCTGCAGTGGTATTTCCTGTTAGTCAGGATGGGGAGTCATTAACCAAGAGGTAATCAGCTCGCAGTTATGAGGTGCTCCTACATCAGGCAAAGTAATAGATGTCATGGTTAAGGATATTGCATCTATCCGGTATTGAATTTGAATATGAGTGTAAATGGAATTCATAGGAAGACAATTGGCTGGAGGAGAGATATTGAATAAAGTCAGAGTTTATGAAGCTTTGGACAGCATGATGGGTTTTGTAAATATACATAATTGTCCACTGGTTTTTTCTCAGATGCTTTGACTAATTTTGTGGCTTTGGCTAACACTTTTATTTTTTAATAATATTATATTGCAATCTATCATTCATATATTAACATACATAAACAATAAATGCACAAATTTTTTTTAATTTACCAAAAACAAAAAAACACCATTCATATCATCAAGCAAGGCTCCCATACATCTCCCCCCCACCAATTCCTTACATTTTTGTGAAACATTTGTTACAAACTTTGAGAGAGCATCAACAAAATATTACTACTAACTATAGTCCACATCTTACATTTAGTGTATTTTTCCCCAACCCACTCAATTGTTAACACCCTATTTTAGTATTATGTATTTGTTATCATTCAGGTGAAAACTTTCTCATATTTGTCCTGTTAACCACAGTCCACCATTCACCACTGGATTACCTGTGGTATACAGTCTCAGGCTTTGTACAATCCATTCAAAGTTTCCACTCAGTGGCTTTCATTTTTATCATAGAGTTGTGCTGTTATAACCTAGATCAATTTTAGAACATTTTCATTACTCCAAAAGAAAAATCCCATTACCCCTTTTATACTCATATAATTATCCCTTAGTATAGAAAAAATATCTTTTTACCATTGCTGCAAAATATTACAATATTACTGTTACCTATTGTCTATAAGCTACATTAGTTCTTATTTTTCCATGTATCACAATATTCTTAGCACTTTGTAAAAGAAGAGCATTCTTATATTTATACTAAACACAATCTTCATCCACCACCAAAATCACTATGGAATACATACCTTACATTACTCTCTACTTTGCTTTCAATTGACCTTTACTTACACATACTACCCCTTTAAGCCACAGCCACATTTATAACTCAGCTGTGTTAGTTATACTTATAATATGTTACTCTCAACTCTATTCATTTCTACACTTTTACAATTAACCTTATTAATAATGCTACATACATTAAGCATTATTTTCCATTCTGAACCCATCTTATATCTTCTAGTAACGTATACTCTAGAGTGTACCTCCATGAGTTTTCTCATCATATTTAGTTCATATTAGTTAAACTACACAATATTTGTCCCTTTGTATCTGTTCTATTCATTCAACATAATATCCTCTTGGATCATCCATATTGTCAAATGCATACCAATTTCATTTCTTTTTATACCTGAATGGTATTCCATTGTTTGTATATATCATATTTTATTTAACCTATCCTCAGTTGGTAGACAGTTGGGCTGGTTCCACATTTTAGCAATTGTGAATGAGGCTGCTATGAACATTGGTGTGCAAATTTCAGTTTGCATCCTTGCTTTCAGTTCTTCTGAATATATTCCTTGTAAGGGGATTGCTGGATTTTATGGTAGTTCTATATTGGTTTCTTGAAGTGCTTCTAAATTGTTTTCCACAGAGGCTGTACCCTTCTACTTTCCCACCAACAGTGAAGGAGTGTTCCTGTTTCTCCACATCTTTTCCAGTACCTGTAGTATTCTGTGTTTTTAATATTGGCCATACTATAAAATGTGAAATAGTATCTCATTGTGGTTTTTCTCTGCATTTCCCTAGTAGCTAGTGATGTTAAGCATTTTTTCATGTCCTTTATGGCTATTTGTATTTGCTCTTTGGAGAAATGTGTTTTGCCCATTTTAAAATTGGGATGCTTATTTTTTTAGCTTTGAATTGCATGCACTTTGCTGTTTTTACCACTATAGCTAAGTAATGTGATTTAAGGTCAGGAAGTGAGAGTTCTCTAACTTTTCTTTTTAAAGACATTTTTAGCTATTTGGTGTCTCTTGTTCTTAAAAAAAAATTTGATAATTGTCTTTTCCATTTCTGCAAATAGGTATTGGGATATTTTTTATCAGTTTGGGTTGAATCTGTAAATCAGTTTTGGTAGAATTGGCATGCTAATTATATTTAATCTTCAGTTCATGAACATAGAATGTCTTTCCACTTATTTAAGTATTCTTCAATTTCTTTTAGCAGTGTTTTGTAGTTTTCTGAGTACAGGTCCTTTATATCCTTGGTTAAGTTTCTTCCTAAATATTTAATTCTTTGAGTTGCTATTTTAAATGGATTTTTTTTCTGATTTCCTCCTCAGAATTCTCATCAATATTTTACAGAAATGCTACTGATTTTGGCGTATTAATCATATATCCCACCACTTTGCTGAACTCGTCTATTAGTTCGAATTGCTTTGCCTTAGATTTTTCTGGATTTTCTAGATATAGCATCATATCATCAGCAAATAGTGAAAGTTTAATTTCTTCTATTCCTATTTGGGTGTCTTTTATTTCTCTATCTAGCCTAATTTCTCTACTTAGAATCCTAGCACAATATTGAATAACAGTGGTGACAGTGGGTATCCTTATCTTGTTTCGGGTCTCAGCGGGAAAGCTTTCAGGCTTTCACAGTTGAGTACAATGCTAGCTGTAAGTTTCTGATATGTGCACTTTACCATACTGAGAAAGTTTCCTTCTATTCCTATCTTTTGGAGTGTTTTTATCAAGAAAATTTGCTGTTTTTTGTCAAATGCCTTATCTATATCAGTGGAAAGTATCCTGTGATTGTTTTTTTTCAATATATGAATATGGTTTATTACAGTAATTGAATTTCTTGTGTTGAAAAACCCTTGCATACCTGGAATAAAATCCATTTGATAATGGTGTATAATTCTTTTAATTTGCTTCTGGATTCAGTTTGCAATTATTTTGCTGAGGATTTTTGTATCTATATTCATTAGGGGTATTGTTTTGTAATTTTCTTTTTTTCATAATATCTTTTTCTAGTTTTGGTATTACGGTGATGTTTGCTTCAACAAATTAGTTTGGTAGCATTCTTTCCTGCTCAAATTTTTGGAAGAGCTTGAGAAAGGTTGGTATTAGATAGACTTTGAATGTTTTGTAGAATTCAACTGTGAGGCCATCTGGTCCTGAGCTTTTCACCTTTGGGAGGTTTTTGATAACTGTTTTGACCTCTTTATTTGTGATTGGTTTATTGAGGTCTATTCCCTCTAAGGTCTGTGCAGGCTGTCTGTGTGTTTGTAGGAATTTGTCCTTCTACACTACTTTCTCTAATTTTTTTGGTGTATGATTATTTATAATATCCTCTTATGCTCTCTTATTTCTGTGGGGTCAGTAGTAATGAACTCCCCCACTCATTTCTGACTTTATTTTCATCATCTATCTCTTTTTCTTTGGCACTTTAGCTAAGTATTTCTCAATTTTGTTTATCTTCTCAAAAAATCAACTTTTGGTTTTCTTGATTCTCTCTATTGTCTTTTTGTTATCTATATCTGCTCTGATCTTTATTATTTCTTTCCTTTATCTTGGTATTGCATTAGTTTGCTGTTCTTTTTCTAATTCCTCCAGGTGTGCACTTATTTCTTCAATTTTAGCTCTTTCTTCTTTTTTAATGTAAGCATTGAGGGGTAAAAATTTCCCTCTTAGAACTGATTTGTTGTGTCCCAAAGGATTTGATATGTTGTGTTCTTATTTTCATTTGTCTCAAGATATTTACTGAGTTCTCTTGCATTTTCTTCTTTGACCCACTGATTATTTATGATTGCGTTGTTTAACCTCCATATGTTTATCAACTTCCCCTTTTTCCATCCATTATTGATTTTCAGCTTCATTCTGTTATGATCAAAGAAAATGCTTTGTATAATTTCAATCTTTTAAAATTTATTGATACCCTCTTGTGATGAAACATATGGTCTATCCTGAACAATGATACATGTGTGCTTGGAAATAATGTTTATCCTGCTCTTTTGGGGTGTAATGCTCTATAAATGTCTGTTAGAGCACGTTCATTTATCATATTATTCAAGCTCTCTGTTTCTTTATTTCTCCTCTGTCCAGATGTTCTTTCCCAATGCTGAGAGTGGTGTATTTAATTTTCCAACTATTGTTGTAGAAACGTCTATTTCTCCCTTTTGTTTTGCCAGTGTGTATCTCATGTAGCTTGGGAACCCTGTTAGGTACGTAAATATTTTTCATAGTTATTTCTTCTTGGTGAATTGTCCTTTTAATTAATATATAATGACCTTCTTTGTTCCTTATAACAGTTTTGTATTTAAAATCTATTTTTCCAAAATTAGCATTGCTATTCCAGAGCTTTTATGGTTAACATTTGTGTGGAATATCTTCCTCTCCAAAATTCCTATCTATAAGGCATTCACTTTCAACACAGTTGTGTCCTTATATCTGAGGTGAGATTCTTGCAGACAAAATACAGATGGATCATATTTTTAAATCAATTTTATCAGTCTATTACTTTTCATTGTGTAAGTCAAGCTATTAACATTCAATATTCTTACCATAAAAGCATTAGTTACTTCATCCGTTTTATCCTTTGGTTTTCTGTTGTCACATCTTAATACTGTCTGTCTTTTTATGCTTTAACTTACCCTTCCTAATAATCATTTCTATAATCTCCTCCAAGTCTCTTGCCTTCTTTTATTTTCCTTCCAGGCTGCAGCACTCTCTTTTGTATCACTTGTAATACTGGTCTTTAGGTAACTGTTTAAGTTTGCCAAAGGGTTGCTGATGCAAAGTAACAGAAATATGTTGGCTTTTATAAAAGGTATTTATTTGGGGTAAAAGACTGACATTCCAAGACCATGAAAAATGCAACTCAAGGCACCATAAAAGGTGTTTTCTCATGTAAGTCATCTGCTATATGTTGAAGCAAGATGGCAAGTGAATTCTACCTGGACTTTGCCTTCCCCCTGGGGCTGTATTGTGTCCCAGAGCTCAGCTGAGGGTAAATATGCATACAGCTTTTCTCTTTAAAGGCCTTCTATATCAGTCTCTGCTGTTCTGCTTTCCTACCAATTTCAAATCTAATCTATTAGGCATATAGCAGGGTTTTTTTCTTGAGCTGCACCATGGGCCCAGCCTTTTGTGGGATTCATGCTTAAGCAATCCTTTCTCTCAGATTGCAGAATCAAATATGCTGGCTCCCTCTTTCCTCTGTCTCTATGAGTCTCTGTGTCTCCCTTTATATTAGACACAGCAAGCAGGCAGGGACTCAAGTTGAACCATCCACCACTGACCTAATCTAGTAAAATGGTCTCACACACACAGTAATGGATATTTTAAAACAATCATTCTCTTTTTGGAATTCATAAAAGAATCACAAATTGCCACACTCTACCCTTTGAACAACAACAACAGCAACCATGTTTTTCCATATCCAAAAGACATTCATTACATCACAATATTCCAAAAACCTTAAATTATTTCAGTAGCAATGCTAAGTACAAAATCACATTAAAATCAATTATAAGCATGCAGTTTGTCTTGGTTCAAAACTCCCCTCTGATTTTGGACTTGTGAAACTTACAAAACAAGTTATCTGCTTCCATATACAAAGAGGGAACAGATACAGGATAAACTTACAAATTTCCCGAATTATTTATGTATGTTTCTCTTGGGCACTTAAAGGTATTTTGGGGGAAAATCCCCCGACATCCCCAGATCTCCAGCAATGTTGAGCAAGTTTTCTATTATGTCATTGTAGAAAGGTTTTATTTCACTTTGCTGAGAGCAATCCCTCTTTCAATTGCCCAATGTCCAGGTAGATTGCAAATGAGACACATATATCTAGGTCATTGTTTTGGCATTTTATTTCTGGACTTAACATTTTAATAGCTTTGAAAGTGTTGTGGGTGTAGGTCTCAGTTCTTGTAATCAGTTTTGTTTTGGGGCCTTTCCATCCCATGGGAAGATTTTGCCCTGGAGATTTTGGGGTTTTGAATATGTTCCCCAAGTTCTAGCTAGTCTGCCTGATGCATTCATTCCTAAACTTACCCCGGACTGACTAATGTGGATGAATTGATAATGGCCTGGAAACCTGGGGTAGTGGGCTCCTCTAAGTATTTTAATTTCCTGTTAGAATTTTTGAGGCTCAGGCCATGGCTTGGGAAATTCCTTGGTTATAACTCATAATTTAGCCTTTGACTGGAGATAACTTTGAAGTTATCTTTGAAAGTTATTTGTGGTGTCTCTCTTGTAACCTCAGAAGGTCTAACTATATAAGGCAACTTTTAAAATTCATCCAAAATGTAGGGCCATTCTGCTGGTGTGTTAGCTGAGAGGGAATATTCAGGCAAGGGTGGATAAACAGAAAGAGAAGTTGTGGTAGGAGAGGTGTGAGCCAAATGCTCACTGGATTTAAGGGTTTGAATTTTTTATTTCTCATTTATTTTTTTAGGAGTCCTTTGAGGAAACTACTTTTAGAATCCTGCAGTGTCTTGTTTTTTTTTTAACTACATATACCAATTCAAATAGGCATCCCATTTTTTCTGCTTCATTTTTCACATGCTTTTCATGTGCTCATCTAGGATGACTAATCTTATTCAGCTGAAAACTTCCCTAATGGGCCATTGCAAGTTTAAGTTACCCCTAGTGATGGTCTGCCATTTAGTAAAGTTGGTGCAATTCTGTGTCCCATAATTCTTAAACATAAAAGATTCTGGAGTGCCAGATGTCATAGTGCCCTTAGAATTTGAGGATCTCATCGGTAAACCAACAGCAAAATGCTGCAGATACCACAGAGGAATTATGTGAACAAAATAAAATGGTAAGGACTCAGGTCCCTCATAAGGGATCTTCCTGCTGTGAATAATTGGCCCAATAACCCTTGGACGGGAACTCAATGAGACCAGAGAGTTTAAACTTGGAGAAAGACAGAAGTTGGGGGGCTAATCTATATTATTTTAATTCCAATATGATATTAGAAATGTTTCTTAAATATCTTTTAAAAAAATACCTGCTTGTCATTTTTTAGAGGATTGCATTAAATCTAAGGATTTATTTTAATTTATTAAGCTTTAAATTGTATTTTAATTTTTAAATTTTAAATATTAAAGTTTAATAAATTAAGTTGTATAATAGGATCTAAGTGTCTAGGCACCAGGATCTTAGACAACAAAAGCAAATTAAATGCAAATAATATAGAGATAATGATATAATAAAAATAAGGAAAGAAATTAGTGACATATTGATAAATAACAGGCTGAAATAGGGAATAGCAAGAAAACCAAATATTGGTTTGAAAGATAAATAAAAGTGAGAAATCTTTAGCAAGATCAATCAAAAGAAAAGAAAGATAGAGGAAAAGAAATAAATTTTCAATATGAGGAAAGGAACTCATATATTGCATGTAGTAATGTAAAATTTACAAACACTTTGAGATACTGCTTGACAATATGTAATGAAAGTACCCAAACTATGACCCAGCAATTCTGCCATCAGGTATTGACATAAAATAAGATAAATTTTCATGACTAGCACCAAAGTATCATCAATTAGATGTGTAAACACTGAGTCATACAAGGCCAAAGCAGGACCAATACCTTGATAAGCATATGGATCACACTTCTGGCATGCCTGAGCTTGTTTGCCATCAATTCCAAAGAGCACATTAGCAACTAAGGTTAACAGTGAAATAGAAATTACTCTTGAACTTAAAAGTGAGATTGCACATCCATTTCAGGATCAGAAAACAAAAACTCTAAAGTAAGTGTTGTTCCCAAAATATATACACTTGAATAGGCACAAAAACTTCACCAAACTGTGCACATTAAGTATTCTGGAGAGTCAAACATGCCAGAAGCATCTTTTCAATAGGCCTAAAGAACCTCAGGTATAAACCTCTCAAGTTGGATTGAGAGATGAATTCATTTCTAAACTTAGTAATTAAAATGAATTGGAGAGAGTCTGGGGCAACAATATATGTAGGGATTCTAGAGAGCAGCTTGTAAAACTAATCCAAGCAAAGGAGAAGCCCTCAAAGAAGTCTTAATACAAAAACAAAATTTTATCATTTGGTAAAAAATAAATATGTATGAATAAAACATATAGCATTCTGCCTATCTGTACATTTCAGGTTAATTGTGATGTAGTGAAATCATTTTCCCTTCAATTTATCTAGTGAAATTCTCATGGAAATTACAATTAGTTGGGCATGGAAATGAATAAGACTAGTAGAAGCAATCAAAGAATGTTTAAAAAATGGTGGAGAGGGCACAGTACTAAAAGATCTTTGGAATCCAACCAGAAAGAATTTGCACATCAAAAGTTTTGGTTAATCTGGCAGATTTGGGGAATATTCAGAGATTGGTGCCAGATCACTGGGGAGAACCACTCAGAATTTCCAGGTTTCATCCTTCCTTCTGAGAAAAAATGAAGTCAGAGTATACACTTGTTTATTGGTAAAGCAGCTCCAGCCATGCTCCTCCCCCTTTATTGTTTAAAAAAGATGAAAATGAAAGGATAAAATATATCCTGACACAGTCTTTAAAATATCTGTTTTGATTTGATGATTGGTAGTAGTAAGGCTAGGTCACTGTCAGCTACCTGGGTTCTGAACTGGCATGTGAATGGGAAACAAAGTAGCCACAGGGGCAGTTGACCTCACTTGAGAGGAGTGAGGGTTACTCTCCTACCTCTGCAGTCCCTCAAATCCTCTCCTGATGGCCCCCTGTGACTGTGCCTGTCTTAGGTTGTTTCTTCCCTGAGGAATATTACCTGTCTCTGGCCAACCAGCCATCCTCTGGGGCCAAACAGGGTGATGTGAGACTGCCAAAGTTTTCATGGCCTCCACACTCACCACCTGCCTTGGGATACCCATGTTTGATGGCAGGGTCCATGCTTAGGTTATAAGTTTTGGGAATACCCAGGTTTACCAGCACTTAGAAGGCTTATAGAGCTTAAGAAGATACAAGCAATCCCAAGTATGGGATGTGGGCAAGATACCCTGAGAATATGGTTAAACTAGAAAAGGAAAGTGAGAAGGAAAGAAAGAAGACTTAGAGGTAAAGCTGGGAGTTGTAAGGCTTAAAAGTTTATTCTAGAAACTATGAAAAACTAATTTAAAGATGATTTAACTAAAGGGTTCTTAAGTCTTCTCCTTGTTGTTTCTTTGTTCTTGATTTTTGGATGTGGGAGACAAAGATGAAGCAGCGACTAAGGCAATGACTTTTTGTTCAGTGTGATGAGCTCGAGAGAGGGCTTCATGAATTAACTTAAGGATTAACAATAAAACAAACAGCATGATTATTTCAATAAGAGATATTTGCCAGATTCTTATGTTTAGGCCATGAAACCATTTAGATGGATTTAACCATTGCAGATTATCATTAAGTGTTTGAAACATGTTTTGCTGAGCAGTAAGTTGTATTTAAGATAGTTGGTTTTCTAGATGTAGTTGGAGAGCAAGCACTTCTCCCTGAAGATGGAGAAAGCCCCTTGTAATTAAGTTTCCACTCACAAACAGGAAATCTGGGAACTGTTCTAAGATAGGGGAGTGGGTGACACAAATTTTTACATGTTCCCATTCACAATGTAAATATTGTCTGGTAAGTAAAGCTTGTTGTTTTTCACCTATCCAAAGAATAGTTGCTTCTAATGCATCAAGTTTGGTAAAAATATTATTATCAATATGAGTTTGTGTTAAAAGTTCTTTGGAGACATTGGCCATAAATTGATTAACAACATGAACAATTTGGACAGATTCTGTTACAGCAACTGCCACAGTGGTGGCAGTGGCAGCTATGATAATGGCTGAAATAATGAAAGTAATAAGTGTACTAATGAATTTATTAGGTTTAATTGTTATATTTCAATCTTTTGTGATATGTATATATACATTCACATGCTTACCAAACTGGGGGACACCCTGATATATTTGGCTCTATTTGGCTAGACTCCTTGATACAAGATAAATGTTAATATGTATATTTAATTTAGTAAGTTTATATGGATAATTAAGGTGAGAAATAAGAATAACATAATCAATTAAAAGATTAAGTTAATATTGAGAGCAGTTTTATATACTCACTAACACCTACCTTTTGACTGGCAAGTTTTGATTTAGCAGCTTATACTAGAGTTTTGATAGAAAACATTTATATAGATTACATTCTCCTAGGGTGGGACTATAAGTGGTTTGACTAGGGACCATCCTTTATAGTGTTCATGATTAATGAACTTGATACTATAGATGCCAACTCGCAAGCACTGTGTTAATCCCCAAGGAAGTGGCCAGCTTACTCAGAAAGGAACACAACACTCCCTGGAATGCACTTTATCTGTTCTTATTTGCTATGAAACATCCCTGATCTGCTTAAAGTTCAGATCTTATTATTTATCCTGAAATAAGAAAAGTGCTGACTAGCAAGGCATAGGTTTGTTGATTAATACTTGGGATCACTGCCTACAGCAGTAGTATTACTTGGTAGACTGACTGACCCCTGGGACATCAATGTCCTGTAAGAGGATGATTAGGTTTGGACTACATTTCTTCACCAAGTTGCTCCTGGGGGCCAATCACCAATTATAATTCTGGTGACAGTGGCCAATGGGATGAGGATTGCAAATGAGAAGAGAGAATGAAAAAGAGTTAATTGAGATGGCTCTAATAAAGGTGAGGTTAGCAGGTTGAGAATTAAACTTTGCCTGATAGTGTAAGTAATATTTAGGTAAGATTTGAGGGCATAAGGAATGAGAGGTGGAGGAAGAGCATAAAGGGGGTAAATTAGACAGAAACAAAATTGTAAGATTAATGGGTAGCCAGTCAATGCCCTCTTTAAGGGAGCCTGATGGAGGGATCCCATTTCCCCCAGCCCAGTAGTGATGTATGCTAGCTGAAGTTAATAGGATTTGTTTTAGTAAGAAGAAAAAAAGAAGGACATGTGTAAAAATTGATGTTATAACAGCCAAATATGTAAGGAATTTATTTTCCATGTTAGTAAATCTACTGGATCATGCCATCCTTTATTGTTATCATCCCCTGTTAAGGGCTTGTAAAGCACTTGAGGTTTCACCATTGACATGGTGCAATGGAAATTCCATTCACCTGCTGTGAAGCCATCAGCACTTGATTTTAAAAATTTAAAGTATATAGAGCTATTTCTATATTTTCTTTCAGACTGGATAGTCCTTTGTCCTCATTCCCCCTTTTTTGTTTAAGAAGAAAATGTTTTATAGTGGAGTGACAGTGTTCTATGATGGCTTGTTCTGTTGGATTTTCAGGTGTTCCTGTAATATATTTAATCTGCCATTGTTGAAAGAAAAGTGATAGCCATTTAGAGGTATATCCTGGTCCCACATTTCCCAGTAATCCAGTAGTAAAAGGACTATGTGGTCCATTTTCCTTGATGCTATGACACAATTCACTATGGACTTCATATGGTAAAGTGTTGTAGATTCTTAGATTTTGTACTCCTACTACAGGAAAAGCCACCATTTCATCACCATGTTTTAAGGCCTCTTTCATGCATAGTTGCATACTTGACTCTAGAAATTGTAGCAAAGGATGAGGAGGCAGCTCCTCTGAGATATCTAGGCATCCCCTAGCTGCTGGAATAGGTGGCAGCAGTGGCAGTGGCAATGGAGAGGGAATAAGATCTGGTGGCATGGATGGAGTAGCCACATCTGTTTCCTTTTTTGCTGATAGAATATATAGCAGAATTAGTGTCACATGAACAATGCTCCAAGTTATAATAGCAAAAGGGAGCACAATTGCTAAGAATTGTTTATTGTTTTTACAAAAGTATTCTGTTATTTGGAAATTCTTGGTCCCATGATGATTTAGAACCCCCTCACTGTACTAGACACATTTGCAACTATCCCCAGTGGATGTTGCTGTTCCCTTACCTTGGGAAGATTAGTTCCAGTTTTTGTCTGGATGAGTATATACACTCCTTTAGGTGTTGATTCACGCCACTCATCTGGGTGATGTTGGGGTCAACAATTGTTGTGGGAATGAAATGAAAACACTCTGAAGCTTTGTATTCTTTGGGGAGAGCCATGTTTATTCCATCTTCTTCAATATATATACAGACAGCCATATCAGCAGATGTGCCCAAGCAATTACCTTACATGAAACACTCAGAAAGTTTTTTTCACAGGAGATAATGGAGAGGCAAAAAGCTCTAATTAAGTAACAGTGTAAAGCAAGAAATTCCTCATTGTTTTCAGCAGGAACTGATAACAGCAGCTTTTTCCCATGCAGCAGTAATTTGCTTGCACAGCAAAGCAGGTTTAACCTGTTTCAAGGATAATTTAACCAAAGCATTCCCACAGGTACCTAATTTCCTTCATGGAGAAAACCACTGTGGGTCAGGAGGAGAGATACCTGAAGAGATGTCAACTCATTCTGCTAGAGGTGTTATCTTCCTCAGCAAAAGCATGACTCAAATGGGAAGACTTTGAGTCATATAATGAAGAGATGGAACAAGATTAGTTTCATAGCTTCACTAGTGGGTGTTAGTTCCTCATGGTCAGAGGATCTCAATCCATAGCAAACAAAATGAGATATTCTACATGCAGCAGCCCTCTCTTGTTTTCATGTGCCATAGTGGAGAAATCCTGTTCCTTCCCCGTGAAGGACAGATATACCTCCTGGTGTAGTTTGATGTCAACAAACATGCTCACTAGAGTCAGACTGCCTCCAGTGGATTTTTTTTTATCCATTTTTTAAAAAGATTTATTTATTTATTTATTTATTTATTTATTTATTTATTTATTTATCCCCCCCTTGCTGCTTGTGTTTTTGCTGTGTCCATTCACTGTGTGTTTCTTCTGTGTCTTCTTATCTCCCCCTTGCTGTGAGGTCCCGCTGCATCAGCCCACCATGCCGTGTGGGCCAGCCTGCCCTCACAAGGAGGCCCTGGGAAGCAAACCTGGGGCCTCCCACATGGTAAATGGGGGCTCTATCGATTGAGCCACATCCGCTTCCTGCTGTGAGGTCTTGCTGCATCAGCCCACTGCGCTGCGCGGGCCGGCCTGCCCTCACAAGGAGACCCCGGGAAGTGAACCCGGGGCCTCCCATATGGTAAACAGGAGCTCTATCGATTGAGCCACACCCACCTCCTCCAGTGGATATTTACATATGCTTTGGACAAGAGGGAAAGGAATGTACCAGAAATTCCCTTACTACCAGGGGATTGTGTTTTATCCTGCCATACTGATAAACCTGGTCCTGTGCACAAGTTGTATTTTTGGGAAAGGTGGCAGGCCACATTAGGACCATCCCTTACTGCAATCACCAACATATTTTCTCATTCTCCTTCTAGAGGTGACCTTGGGCTGTTGAGAGAACAAAACATCTGTGCTTCTTTTAATAAATTTCTCTTATGAGCAGAATTGTTATTGCTGTTGCTGCTGCTACTACTATCAGAGAGACAGTACAGCACATTCTTAAAACTTGAGCTTCATAGTCAGAGAACCTGGATGTAATCTCTTAATCTCTTACTAGACACACTGTTCAACTTCTCTGGGGAAGGTACTTAAACTCCATGAATTCCTAGTAACAAGAACAATTCTACTATAACCATATATAGAACACCATTTATATCCCAGTCATTAAACTAGGAACTTTAAGAGATTACTTTCATGGTTATACAGAGAGATTAGTACAGATAATTATCTCTGTCTCTGGAGCTTAAACTCTTGTTCACCAATACACATAGAAATTCACATTCTCTTTAGACCACCAGCAAGCCCAAGCATAGTCTAATTACTGGGCTCTAATATATGAGCTGGACTGAAATGTGAGCCATAAAAGAGAAAGGTCCTGCATCCCAATCTGATATATTCCCAGATCCTTTAATAAAGAAGTTTGAAGAAAACAACTGCTAGTCTAATTTTCTTCATGGTGAGCCCAGTTCACAGAGCAGCTGATTTTACACTAAAACTATCAAAACACAAAGTAAAATGACAGTATTTTCTGTACTTTCTGATGACATAGGTAGATCAAAAGATATTTCATAAAATTAAAATTTCTGGGAAAGTTGCTGGTTTAGTGAAAGAAGAAAAGATGAACTATTTTAAATTAAGATTGCTTTGAAATATTTAGCATATATTGTGACCATATTAATAGGTCTCTGTTGGGCCTTGAAGAGAATACTGGGATAGAAAAAAAGGTTTTCTCAATATACCCTCTCATCTATACCTAGAGACAGGATATAGGTTTTTTAAAAATTCCTGAAAAATTCTTATAGTAATGGAGAGAATTGATTATACTACACATTTATGACCCATAATTATTTCATAAATATTCTCTCCTAATACTGATGTGTTGAACAAAATGTTTGGTTAAGTTCTTCTATACAGTGACTTAACAGATATTTTTGGAAATATCATATATTGTGCTACACCATAGAAAATTTATGCTAAAAATACCTAGGAAGTGCATATTTTAATTTAGCTCAACATGCTTTTTTTTTTTTTCATAATTGTGTCAATAAATTCTGTGAACCTTTGGGAAAACAATAGAAAAAAAATGATAAAGGACATCTCACCCTTTTCTTGTTTATTATAACTGTGGAATAAGTCTTATTCCCTCAGCTCTCCTTAAGACCCCCAAGTCTCCCATACCATAACACACTCAGAGACACACGCATCATACACAAACAGGCACCTACACACATGTACACTTTTCTCTGTTTGAAAAGAATCCAAAACTCGGTGGAAAAATATAACATTAAGTCAAATCCAACAGAACTATGAATAACTAGCTGCAAGTTAATTTTATTCAGAATGGACAGAAAAATTTTCCCTAATATACCAGAGGCTTCCATTTATTACAGGAAAAATCGCTATTTGTTAGATGCAGGAAAGGCTCTGAGAGATGTACCACAGAAAGAGGAGTTCCTAACACTAAAGACAAATGTTACTTTCTCTATGGATTTTCTGATCTTGCTCTGGTTGTGGGAATGGAAACTCAGTCAGGTAAACTGTGTGGAAGCAATGGGACAACTTTGCAGATAAAAGACAACTACCTGGGCAGTGAGAAATGACAAGTATATGGGAACCAGGACACAGAGTAGATTGGATTATGTGATTTATAAAATGTCAGAGTAAGAGGAGGTTGGAATAGTAGTACCATTTTGATGCAGAAGAAAATAAATTTAAAGCAGTATTATAGAGTACATATATTTTCCTGGATTTTGTTGCCACTATGAGAAGCACTTCTGGACATAGCCTAAAATTTTCGTCCTTTCAGAACGCATTTATTTTATTACTAATTCATGCTTGCTAAAAACATAAGGAATGTTCTAGATATGTGAGAACAGTGTATATCATCAAATAAAACCAGAATGAATTAACATCAGTAAACATTTACTTTATTTAGTGTTAGGTACATTGTTTAAATAAAGAGAAATACAAAAACAACAATAAAATAGCATATAATAACGTATAATTATCTGCCTCAAGCAAATGGGGAAAATCGAGTTCATAAGGAAAAATATTAGATTACATATAACATAGTTTGAAATAGAATCAAAGTGCAGAAGAAGAGAAATATAAGAACAGGGGAAAAAGGAAAATAATTCTTATTGGTTGGTACATCTACAAAATCCTACTGAATAAGATAATGAAAGAAGATTATGAAGTATATTGTAGACATGCACCTGCAATTATATGAGATAGGATATCCTGAGCAGAGGAGATAACAGAAAGAATTCCATAGATATGGAAGTTTGTGGAGTGTGTTTGAAGAATGTGGAAGTATCCAGTGTTACTAGATTAAAGCATTAAAGCAAAGAAAAACAAATAATAAAGGAGAGTGGGGAAAGGCCTAGATTTGAGTCTCTATTATGCCATTTTCCATCTAACACTTCAAATGTGTTAGTTAACATAATATTACAACATTATTATAAGAATAATATTACCATATTATCATAGAGGTCTCAAAAATGGTTGCTCACAAAATTGAAGCAAATTGACAGGACTCAGAGTAAAAATGGACAGCCAGTATTAGACCAACATTTGCCTGACCCCAAAGTCTATTACTATTCTGATACATCATGCTTTATCCCAATGTAGTAGGACTAAGTTTAGCAAATTAGAATTGGGGCAATTTTGGGACATTTCTGATTAACAGTGTGAAGGATAGATTTTATTCCAAGGAACATATTCCTCCAGGTAAATTTTTTGAAATATGAATGACTTGATCAATGATGTGCTCTAGGAAGACATTTCTTGCATTCCTCAAATACAAGTGGTCAGACCTTAAACTAGTTGGACACTTTAGTGTGAAGTTTGCAAGAAGAATAACAGTAATTTGTGTCTTTGGATCATATAAAGTCAGGGGTCATTTAGTCTAACACTTCAAAGTGAATCCTTTCTAAAATTTCTGTCAACAAGTCTAGAGACATAAAATAGAAAACACAATGAACATCACCTTATTTACTTTAATTCTGAATGTGCCGTTTGAGACCATACCTTTTGCAAGGCAATTTTCATCTCTGTGTTTCTCAGGGTATAGATGAGAGGGTTCAGCATGGGTGCAAACACAATATAAAACAGAGAGATTTCCTTCTCATGTATTTCATTCTCAGCAGGCAGAACAGAGGTAAAGATGCAGGGCACAAAAAACAAACCTACAACCATCATGTGAGAGCTACAGGTTGAGAGAGCTTTGCGTCGCCCTGCAGAGGTGTGTGTCCTAAGATGGTAGAGTATGAGTATGTAGGAAACCAAAAGGATGAGAAAAACTACACCTACCACCATCCCTGAATTGACAATAGCTAGGATATTAAACACATAAATATCTTTACAGGCCAGTTTCAGAAGAGGTTTCACATCACACATGTAGTGATCAATCTGATTAGGGCCACAGAAAGGTAAATTGAGAACCATAAGAAGTAGAGCAATAGCATGCCAAACAGCCAAGACCCAAGCCATCAGGATCAGCTTGTTACACCTCTGCCGGTTCATAATGACCATGTAGTGCAGGGGCTTGACAATGGCAACATAGCGGTCAAAAGCCATGGAAAACAAGGTTAATATTTCCACACCTCCCAGAAAGTGAACAGTGAAGAGCTGGGTCATACAGTTGTTATAAGAAATGCTTTTTTTCTTTGCTCCTAAGTCTCTGATTAGCCGGGGAACCACAGTGGAGGTGAAGAAAAGGTCAGAGATGGATAATTGGCAGAGAAAGTAGTACATTGGTTGTTGGATTAGATGGCTGCAGGTGATGGTGATGAAGATGATGAAGTTCCCCGTTAAGACTGTCAAGTAACAGAGCAGGAACAAGAAACAGAACAGTAGCTCTATTTGCCTATTCTTAAATAGCCCCGAGAAGATAAATTCAGTGACATTGATATGATTTTCCATGATGTTAAAGTGCATCCAACAACCACATAATCAACTTAATCAGTAATAATGCAGAACATAATATTAAATATTTAATAGGTTTGTTAACATTTGGATAGATTTATTAATTGAATAAAAATATACATCATAACAGATTGACAGGATTAAGCTTTTAATTCCCTTTAGATTAAAGTCATCATTATCATGATAATTTTAAATGACAGTATAATTTACTTCTGTAATTTTTATAATTATGTTTCATATATTTACATCCCATGTCACCCCAATGTTTAAGAACATACTCTTCTTATACTCATTTTTCATATGGGATAATAGACACAGAAGAGGGTTCATTAATTATATGAAGTCATTAAGATATTAAGTAGTAGAACAAATATATGAACCTGTATCTGAAGCAAGATTCCATGCATTTCAAAGTTATACTACATTATTCACCGACAAGTGGAATTCCATTGTTTTTTGTTTCCCAACTCTGTAAAAGAAAAGAGGTCTTTCTCTGTTTGTGCCCCTAATTATATAATTTAAGCAACTACCTACCATTCTCCATACTACATACAAATGATCTAAATCAAAACCTCACATTAACATTCCACATAACCACAGTAACTAAATATTTATTCTTGAAATAAAAATAAAATCAAGGATCCTAATCAAAACAGAAAAATATTCTGAATTATTAAGTAATATTTAGCATGTTTTCATGAAGTCCATTTAGAACATGGAAATGCTGGAAATAGGGAACTGGAAGAAAATATTGCTGGGTATCTGAATATAGGAAATGTATGTCATTATATAAAAGCTTCATCTTTCTCCTAATTATGGTAAATGCACATTTTACAGGCTGCTGTTAATATTTCAGGAACACATTAGAAGACTCATTGTTTTTTCTGTCCATTTTGAAGGAACTAAAGAGTTTAAAGCATGGCCTGCATATTTGATTTGAATGTCATGCTAATTCTGTTAGTAAAGCTGGGCAATTCATTTTCTGATTCTCTTTCTTCTTCTGAAAATAGAACTGATGATACTGTAAAAGGAAATGAAGGTGATACAAAATATATTAAGGGCTTATAATTCTAACTTAATTCAATGCAACAGAGCAGTTCTCCTGAAAATGTTTTAGAGAAGAATAAACTTTTATAAGGAAGTGATTATCAACATTTTTATCTGTTAGTTTCTTTTATTTTTCAGAGAATATTGTTCTGCCACAGGTGACCTGTGGAAGGACTCAGGTTAAACACTGATTAAGTATGAGCAAAAAGCATAGGAGATGGTAAAATTTATTCTTGGCTTACAATATAATTTAACAGAGTACTTTATAAAGTAAGATTACCCAAACCTGTATTCTGTGTATGTGGAAGAAACTGATGAGTTAAAAGGGTCTTATGGATAACTTTTCATTAAAGCTCTAGAACAAAACTTGAGAAAAACTAGAGAATTAAAACAATGGAAAGCCCAACTTTGGATTTAGAATATTTCCCTAATCAGGTGGAGCTTTAGCATCTCTTATTCAGATCTAGCCCTGTACTTATGATTATTGACCATCAGTTGGGCAAACACAGAGCCATGAAGAAAATGATCCTTCAAGGCAGTGCCCAGAGTTTCTACTAGGAATCCTTTGAAAAAGCTACCTCATGCTGATACATTTCCCAGACCCATCCTCAAATCATTTCCCTCCTGGCTTAATAATCCTCAAATTTCCTGGTGCTCTTACAAATCCATTCTCTGTCTCTGACTCTGACTCTCATTCTGTATTTCTCTCTCTTTTTTTTTTCTCTCTCTCTCTCTCACACACACACATACAGACACACACATAGATATGCATGCATATATAGATACACAGGGGGTTTAGAGAAAAGAATTTTCAGTGCCCCTTTTCAGGTACCTTATAGTTAAAGAATTTCTTCAAAAAGTTCCTCTTTCTTTACAACTTAAATCCCTGGAGAAAGATCCTGTGAGGAATTGTAGGAAATGAAATAACAACTGTATTTTGAAAGGTAGACAAAAACATTGAAGAAGGAACATTGAAGAGAGTACAAGATAGTGTAAATACCTATTAAGCACAGTTTTACTTTTTTGTTTTCTTTAATTATCTCTTTTACAATAATAATAATACAACTTATGAAATTGAAATTCATGAACATAATTATAGAATAGATTTAGAGTAAAAAGCTTAGATACCACATATGTAAAAGTAAAATGTTTAAAAACTATATGCTCTTAGATTCTGACTGATACTACAATAATATTGTAGCTCCAATATAGGAAGCAAATTCAGTACAATATGATTAGGTATACATTACTATTCCTGATTTGCAAATTAGGAAAATAAAAACCATGGCAACACAAATACTAAGGGAAAGGTCAATATCCAAACCATAACTATTAATACAAGACTCATATATTTTTTCACTATGTTGTCACAAATACAAATAAAATCTTAAATATCTTAATTTGCCCTCAAATTATGATCCAGATGTTGCTGAACGAACTCTCTTGAAATAAACACAAGCTAAAATAATGCAAAAGTACTTAAAGTTGAAAATTTTACATTTTAAACATGTAAAGAAATTTTCAGAACTCCAATAATTATCATGCACACAAGTATACAATAGTCATTTTTATATATATACTAACCATAGTGCTTTCTTTCTACAGAAGATTTCATATTTCTGTGACTTTTTAAAGAAAGCAGCGAATTTATATGGAGAGTATCTGAAGGTTCCATGAATCTCCAACCAATAGAATATTTTAGGGAAGCATTGCTGGGAACACCTTGAGTTAAAGGGCACAAAATTACCAGAGGGATAATCTCCTATGGGCATACTGTAGCATCCAATGCATATGTAGTTATAACTTCAGAAATAAAGCCAACATTATTATAGTGGTTATAGAGATAGATATAAGTACTTTACTTCTGCTAGTTTCATCTTCAGTTTTATCATATGAAAGATTCAAGGTTAATTTGATGTTACAACACTGATGAATTATGGATATTTGTTTTTCCATATTGCTTCTTTCCTAGATTAATCTCCTCAAAGACAGAAGCCACTGATATTTACCATATTATATACTATATAACTATATATAAAAATCAAATAGATCAATAGACAAAATAAGAATCAGAAGAACATTCTGGTACTCATTTTTTGAAGGCATATTTGAATAATTTCTAATATTTATAACATCCACTGGAAAATTTGAAGCCATGTATACTCTTTTTTTCTTTAACTGGGTATCATTTTGTGCAACTAGGTAAACATTATTAGGGTATGAATAGAATTAGTAAAATACCTCAGTGTATTATAAATTTTGTTTTCTTAATTTGCTTTTGTTTTGTTTTGCTATGTGTTTTGTTTGTTTAGGGGTGGTGGTTGGAGAATGTCAATAAAACACATTAAAGTAGATTTAAATCAATTGCAGTCCTTAGTTCAGAGCAAAAAAATCTCATGGCCCCATCCAAGGTCCAGCCTCTCTTTTATTTCATTTTACAATATTTGTTTCTTCTTTTCATCACCTATCTTTCTCCTCTTCACCCCATTTGGGCACCTGCTATACTCTATTTAACAGATATCAGGTTCAACTCTTATTACTACAGGTACTTCACATTCCTTGTGGTTTTCATAGAGCTGTCCATATCTACTGAAAACAATCTCTTATTGCATACTTTTATTAAATTATAGCATTTCCCTGTGTCCTCTGTTTTGTATAAAACTCTGACTGAGACCAATATCTAATAATGAAGACTACATATAAATGAAGCAAGTTTGGATAAAGTTTAGGACAAAACAGGTAAATTCACAGTGGAAGATTGAAAAACTATTTATAGATTATTATTAAGTATAGTAGCCAATAATTAAATTAGGATATGACAACAACAAAAAAATAAGCAAAATACATAGGCATATTTAGACACAAATAAATCTGAAGAGAAATTTTAAAAATATTTGAAGTAAATGAGGATAAAACTACAACCTATCAAACTTTATAGGATGCAGAAAAATTAATTTATGGAGAGAAATGTACAAAAATGAATACATATATTAGAAAAGAAGAAAGATAAAAAATCAACAAATTAGATTTCTAGTTGATCAAGATGGCAGCATAAGTTGTTTCAGGGTTTTTTTTCATAGAAAAAGTTTGAACAACTAACAAAATGTGGCAGAGCCATCTGCCTCAGAGCTCCAGAAAATAGGAAAAGCATTGATGTAACTGGGTGCGGAATCAAGAAAAGACACCTTACAAGCAGTAGGAGTAAGAGATAGGAATTAATTCTTTATTGGTACAGTTTCTTTTAGACTGATGGAAAAGTCTTTGTAAAGTATATTGGGTGTTTTAATGCAATATTGTGAATGTAGTTAACACCACTGATTTATATATCTGAATCCAATTGCAAAAGAAAATTTTAGGGGAAGCTGGTGTAGCTCAGTGATTTGAGCACCTGCTTTCCATGTACAAGGTCCAAGGTTCAATCACCTATACCTCTTTTTTTTTTAATGGTTTCTTTTTTATAAAGAAAATTTTAAGAGGTATATGTGATGCTAGAATAAAAATGATAGAACAACATATGAATATACAACACAAAAGTGGACCCTAATGTAAACTATGAACTATATTTAATCATTCAAGTATAAGAATATTTACTCATCTATTATAACCATTATTACTTTCATGGAAAAATTATAAATTTTGCTGTGTATAAGGGAACAATTTATTTTTTTACATGATATTTCTGTAAACCTACAAAGTTCTCTATGGAAAAAAGAATTAGGGGAAACATGTGTGCCCTTCTTGCTCCTCCTCCATCCCTCTCTGGCACAGAGTGGAGCAAGTACTCTTTCTTGGGTCATTAACTCTGTCCCAAATTGAGCAATGTAACCCTGTGCATGTACTAAGGTGCAGGTATATCAGTGCCATAAAATTGGGAGGCAGCATGAAGAACTGAACCAAGACACTCCTTTCTGGCTCCCCTTACCAGAAATTGCCTTGCAGGCATGAGCAGCTTGTGGACAGCTAAGGATGTTTTGGAAACAATCAAATCAAAGTAGCCTGGGAGAAATTATTACTGACTTCAAGACAAACAATAGAACAACCAGGAGAAGAAAAGTCTGTTCCACAGGGAATATAGGGTAACCTGTGTCCCTTTGAATGAAGGAATTCCAAAGTCCACAGTGCATGCTCACAACAAGACATAATCTCAAAAAAAAAAAAAAAA
>JAQZBX010020021.1:0-33344 GCA_029593785.1 Cabassous unicinctus
GACATAGAATAACTGGTTTTAAGCACTTTAGTACATAGAATGAAACAACAGACTGATCAATGTACTTTGCAAACTGCATTAACAACCTCCAGAAAATTCCATATGAATCATTGAAGGTCTTCATTTTGTCAACAGCAAAAAGAAAAACAACACTATATAAGAAGCACACTGTTAGAAAACTAGATTCCAATGGTTTTGACAGATCATTTAATTGGTTGATAAATGTAGAATTTGCAGCTTTGGGGCCCGAGTGAGCAATATAAATATATTAAAAGAAGTATTAGAATTATTGTTATTATTACATTAGATTACATTAGCATTAGAAGAAGAAGAGGAGCAGGAGGAGAAGGAGGATGAGGAGGAGGAGGAGATGGAGGAGAAGGAGAAGAGTAGATAAAAGAAGACGATGTTGGAAGAAGAAAGGAAGACTGTAAAAGTAAATGGATGAGACCAGTTATACATAGAATGATTCTGAGTTTCCTTATATGTCCAAGGTGAAATACTAGAACATAGAAAAATATCGTACTGGCAAGTGTGGAGACTTCCAGAAAGGAAGTATTTTAAGTCACAATATTGAAGAAGATTTAAAAGGAAATATAGAGCTTCCACTACTACTCAGAATGTAGAAATCTACACAGACTCTTTGTCAATGCTTACAATTTAAAAAAAAAACAAAACATTTATCAACACAATCATAAATTTTCTTCAGCCCACCAGAAAGATGAGGTTGCAACATCTGAGAAATCAAATTCCAAAGAGAGACAAGTCCCTCAAAGAGAACATGGGACAAATGAACTGTTTCATCTTTCACAGAGGATGGGAGAAAAATGTGGCCACTGTAGAAGGACACAGGGGAGAATACAGATACATTTTACAGAACTGTTAAAACCAAGTGTGAGCGATAGTGCTAATAGGGAAAAACAGTGAACCCTAGATTCAAGGGCTTTGTGTTCACTCTCAATATCTTCTTTGCAGGTCTAAACAAATGTTCTTGAGAAAGACTAGGGACAGGCTGGGAGCTCTTCAGACAAGTTTTCTGTGAAGCACACAAAATATAAAGTATTGTCCTCCTCTTTTCCTACTAAATGAGAAATTTCCACAACTTTAGCAATTATTGTTTTATACTTAATTAGCCTTCCTAGTGATAGATAAAATTTATTGATAATCATGGAATTTCTCCTGCATTCTGACATCATCCAAATGAATAACAAACCTTTGCTTCCTTATACCCTCTCCCTAGTTATACAAATGATGCCTGGGTATTCTAATATGCTCTTTATAAGACACTCTGACTTACAAACTGCACATTTTCCCATGGCATGTGTTCTTCCTCAATTCAATGAGTAATAAAACCAAAGTTTTTCATCATAGGTGTTCCGGGTGGTCTTGGAGTAAAGATCATGGACAATTACTAGGTTAGAGGATCTAGTTGAGAGGATAACAATATCTGTGGATTTATGAAAAATTGCATCATGGGGACATAATCTCTAAGTTAATGTCCAATACAATGCTAGAAATACAGTTTTGTAAAGGCATACACACAAAATAAGAAACAAAAAAGTCCATTAACAGGATTGCCAAAAGGTTCAATAAAGTTGAGCAAAGAATCAATTAATGTGATGATAAGCCTACAGGAATTAAACAGAAGAAAACATTAAAGAAAAAAATGAAGCATTGAACAAAAAGTATCCAAAAGCTGTGGTACAATATCAAACCCTATAATAAACTTATAGCTAGATTTACTACAATAAGGATATAAATGGAGTGCATATGAAGAAAGATTTAAGGAGATAATGAAATAAATTTTGCTGAAAATAAGGAAAGATATCAAACCTCAGGTCCATGAATATTAAAAAATATCAGGAAGGTGAAAAACACATGGTAAATCAACCAACAAACAAAACACATTTATGTTTTTGGTCTCATAGCAGAAAACAAAGATAAGTAGCAAATTATAAAGGAAGCCAAAGGATAGTACATATCATATACAGAAGAAAAACCAATGTAATTTTAACAGACATCATAAAATAATACAAGCAAGAACAAAATGGAGAGATATCTTTCAAATACTGAAGGATGATAGCAATTACTGCAGGATTCAATATCCACTTAAATATCTTACAAACAATAAAATAATGATTAAATAAGACCTTTTCAAGAAAATTAACATGCACACACAGAAATAATTTATAGCCAGCAGGCTTGTACAACAAAATTTTCAAGGCAGAAGGAGTATGGTAATAGCAGGGAGCTTGGGTCTACTCAGAGAAATAATAAAGTCAAAATCTAAAACTGAAGGTAAATATATCATATATTGGATTTTTTTAAAAAATCAAGTGCTATAAAATAATTCCCTGAAGTTAAACTACAATGATTTATTGTGAAGCTTGAGTCATATAAAAAAGAAAAACTTATCACAAAAATATCACAAAGAATAGGAAAGATTAATTGTATCTCTATTAGTTAAACATTAATAAACCCTAGGGCAACCACTAAGAAAAGAAAAGACAAAATTTCCAATTAAGGAATGAAAGAAGGATAACATTACAGTTACCAACAAAAATTAAAAGGACAGTAATAAACTGCTATAAACATCTTTTGCTATTAAATTTTATAATTTTGATGAAATGTACAATTCCTTACAGACGCTCACACCAGAAAAATAGGTAAACTGAATCATTTTATAACTATTCAAGAAATTGAAATTCTTCTTAAAAACAATCTTTATGAAAGAAGTAATTATTTTCCCAATGTATAAATCTCACATTTCCCTCAGACTGGTATCTGGACAGAGTGCAATCTGAAACGTCTTCATACACACACAAAAAGGAGAACATCTTGGAAGATAATAGAGCAAGAACATAGAAGAAGCCCGAGTCCTAGAGTTATCCCATAGAATAGAAATACCCATAAATTCTGATCAGCAAAAGTCTGCACGTTGCTACATCTGAGGACGATAATTTCCCCATTGTTAAGCCACTGTTTCCAACCCTTTTCTTACACCAGGACAGCCTGTACCTGACTAACACAGGTTATCCCACCATCCCAATCATATCACCTGATAAATCTTTCTTTCTTTTAAAAAGTTCTTATTTTATGTAAATAAGACTCTACATGTATGTTTGAAAAGATTTAGATGGTACTACCAAAGTCACACTGTCTTCTTCCAACATCTTTACAGAATGCTTGTCAGCAATATGCACGTTTACAAAACTTTGTTATTTTTGTTAGTTTTTAAAAATATATAATAAAGAAATGAATATTTTTCAACTCAGACAAGAGCAGTATACTTTTGTAGAAAAACAGTCATACCATAGAGTAGTGATGAAGGACATGAGCTCTACAGCCAGACGGTCTGAATTCAAAAGTGAGCTTGACATTTAACCTGTTGACTGATGATGAAAGAGTTTTGTAATTTTCTCTGTGCCCCAGTTTCATCCTCTAAAATCCAGCCTTTCAAATACATTTATAAAAGCACTTTTCTAAGTCCCAGGGAAACAAGATTGAACCTGATTGGTAATAATCTTGTGCTCATAGAGCTTTCATAGTGGAGGAAAACAGACAGGAAACAAAGGGTATAAGCAAATTATATAGAATATTAGATTGGGTAACTGCTGTGGAAAACAAATGCAGAAAGGGCAAGGGAAGGGGTAGATGTGATTTTAAGAAGGGTGGTAAGGGATGAACTCATGAGAAAGAGAATGAGAAAAGATCCATGCAGTGATCTGGGCAAAGGGAATTTCAGGAAGAAGAGATGGCAATCCAGGCTGCATCAGAACTAATGTGAACAGGGAAGCGTAAGGAGGTCAGTGTGGCTGGACCAAGACTGCGGGACAGGCACAATCATAAAGGGTGCGTTTACAGACGTAAGGAGGAAGGGCAAGCACATGTGGAATCTGGAGTATCTTATAATGTTTTGATTTTTACCCTTAATGTGATGGGAAGACGTGTAGGTTTTTTGAAGCAAAGTGACATGATGCAGCTTACTGTTTAACAATAACAATCTGGGCCCTTGAGATAAAGTCAAGCGGGATATGGCAGAAAACAAGGACACAATCTAGAAGGCTTCAGCTAAAAGTTAAAGATTTGACCACGGTGTAGCAAAAGAGGTGTTGAGAAATAATAACACTTCAAATATATTATGTACATGAATTAATATGATGTGCTGATGGACTGGATGTGAGGTGTGTGACAGAGAAAATTAGAGGATTGTTCTTAAGACTTTCCTGAACGAGTAGGAGGATGGCATTCTATTAACTGAGATTAAATTTTAGACATGCAAAGAACCAATCTGAGAGCTATCATGTGAAGATAGTAGTAAAACTACTTTAATTACGTACCTAAAGCTGTTTGAATATTGTCTGGCCTTCAGTAGGTGCTCAGTAAATATAATACATTTTTATCATTATGATGTACTCAATAATTTGCAAATGAAAACTAATATTTATATTTTGACATGATCTATTCCAGGCTTAATTTATTTGTTATTGAATGAATTCAACTTTTACAATACATATAATTTTGACATATTACCATGAGCAGAAGGATTTTGTCTTAAAAAAATATTTCAGATATGATCTTATATATCATACACTTTGATATAAATAGGATTTAAAAAGTGACTAGGCAAATAGTCCAGTGTTTACATATTTTTCAAAGTTTATATTACATTTATTTAATAACATCATAAATGCTTGCTAAAATATGTTGTAAGTGGATAGGGTATTCTATATTTAATTAAAATTTAAGCATATCCTGACCTTATTATTGTCTGAAAAATTAGAGAATCATTTGCCCATCATTGCCAAAACATTTTATAATTTATAAAAATGTACATAAAAAAAAGCAAGGCCAGCACTCTTCATAAAAATGACCAGAATAATATAGTTTATAAATAGAAGAAAAGAAACAATGTATATACAAGATGAGAGACTAGTATAAAATATATTATTTAAAAATAAATGTTTATCAAAGACATCTCTGATGGCAAAGAAAAGAAAGAGGAATACAATTAATATAGATTCAAGATAATGTAGAGTACAGAGTAAAAATATAATAGAATAATTTATATCAATATCATATATAAGTTGGAATTTCCATAGAAATTCAGGATGTAGAGGAAAATAAAGCATGTTTTAATTATTTGAATAAATTAATGAACAGTGACAAACTGGTGAAAAGTTGTTAAACATTTAAACCATAATACAGCAGTTTAACACTATATTAATTATTCAAATATCATTTTGTGAAATAACCAGATACAATTCTACAAAGAAAATATGATATAAGCTATAAAAACACAAATCACTTCATTGCCAAGAAATAACCATTGGAAAAGTTTAAATATAACAATCAAATACTTGGAAAATGAAGAAAACATACTTTCTTAGATAGGCGTTGAATAATAGAGAAAATTAAAACTGCAATTTGAAATTATATAGAGGAATTTTTAACAGAAATGTTATCCAACTATCTGAATAAAATTTATGGGATGATGCAGAATTTGCATTCATTATCCATTCTTAGCTTTATAAATTTTTTCCATTTTCTTTAATGAGCAAATAATTTAACTAAAGAATTTATTTTTTTTAAAACAGTGTAACAAACTTATAGAAAACAGGAGAAAGGAAATCAATTTTTGAATAACATTGAAATTAAAAAAAGAAAAGCTAATTACTGAAGCTGTTGACACATCACAAAAGAGGAGGGTTTTCAAATGATTAGCAGGTAAACAAAAGATTTATTTCTGCATGCAGAATCTGACCTCATTAATGTATAAAACATGAGGGCTTAAAGCATTGCAAGATGAGATTTTTTTATTTTGCTTATATACGAAGAAAACATTCATCTAACAAATTTAAATGAGAAATGTTTTACTAAATATTTTAGGGATTAGTGGAAACTGAAAGCTGCAAAAGAAAAACAGAAAATGATGATCATTTTGTACAAATATGCAATATATAGAGACACATATGCAAGGTTTGTCTAGATGATCTAAGAAAACTGTCAATAGTGGTTAGAGGACATTTCAATTTTTTTAACATTAAAAATATTTTGCATATTTTCCTCAATGTTCTCAAATACTTTCTTCTTTTTTATTGAAGTTTATCATTTATATATGAACATGCATAAACAATAAGTGTAGAGTAAATTTGTGAATTAACAAAACAAACCTGCATCTCATCATACAGGCCTCCCATATATCACCCCACCACTAAAACCTTGCATTGTTGTGAAACAATTGTTTCAAAGTATGAAAGAACATCAGCAAAATATTACTACTACCTATATTTGGTGTATTTTATGCCCAACCTATCCAGTTATTAACAACCTGTATTAATATTATATACTTGATATAATTCATGAGAAAAGTTATCACATTTTTTCTATAACTTAACTCTATCATAATATATTACTTTGCTCTAAGACAAAATATTGAAGTTTTATTTTTCCTTTTTATCTGCTAATGAATAAGATAAATCAAAATTATTTATAAAACACCAGCAAATAGTTTCATAACAAAAGGCATTGTGTAGTCAAAATTTTGCAAGAATGTAAGTGTTATGATGATAGCGGCCAAAATTTATAAGTACTGTCTTAAATTTATCATTCAACATCTAATTTAATCATTATAAGAACTCTACAGATTTAGAAATATTCATAGCAAAATTTGAAACTAAATAATTTATATATATATAACATACATAAATTTATATATATATAATATATATATACACAAATATATATATATACAAACCACAGATTTAGCACCTATTTTATGGCTTGCAATTACTATGTATATTTCTAAAAACATATTCTTAGAAATGTCCATGAGCATTTATAATCAAATAGATGATGGCTCAACAGCCATGCAAACTAATTAAAGGATGCTAAAATATGTAGAGAGTTAGACTCATTTTAATTTCCCTATATATGGCTCTTCTGCTCCTTTTATTTGAACCAATAATTAGCATTATAATCATTTAATACATGTATAAGAGACTTAAATCTTCTGTCTGTTCATATGTTGATTGAGCCCCTACTCTTAGCAGAATTACAACACTGACTCTGCTGTTCATTGGACTCACCCAAGACAACTAACAAAATGATGATGATGGCAACACTCAGGCCAAGTATCTACAACTGCAAGTAAGACAGTTACATCCATATGCCCCATGGGATCTAAGCCCACTCTCAGTTAGAAACAGAGTGGGGATTACCATCCTAAAATCCTCAAGGTTGAGGAATAAACAAACATAAGGGGAAATGCAGCTATGGACAAAAGTAAACTTATTATTCTAACAATGGAAGACCTTGTATCATCAATGTAAAGGCAGTGGTCACCTGAGGTTTTGAAAGGAGGGAAAGGGAAGAATACATATAACATGCAGGCATTTGGGGGGGGTGGGGGAACATTGGAATTGTTCAGAATTACATTGCAATGACAAATACAGGCCATTATGCACTTTGTAAAAACCTACAAAAATGTTTGGTGCAAACTGTAAACTATGATGTAAACTATTGACCATGATTAGTAGCAGTGCTCAATATTTTTTCATCAGTTGTAACTCATGTACCACAATAGAGAAAGATGTTGTTAATTGGGGAAAGTGTGGGAGGGGGAGAGAGGGGAGTATATGGGAAGCCCCCTATATTTTTTATTTAATATTTATGTAATCTAAACCTTCTTTAAATATAAAAAATATTTAGAAAATACACAAATAGAACAGAAAGAAAAGATGAGATTAAATATTCAGCATCATTTTCATTTCAATTGCCTGGAGCCCTCTCACTTCTGCATGATTCTAATGAGAGCATTTTTCACTACTTTGTTCCTAAGACAATAAATAAGTGGATTCAGCATGGGGAAAACCATAGTATAGAACACGGAGGCCACTTGATCTTTTCCCAAGAAGTAGGACTTCTTTGGTTTTAAATAAGTAAAAATCATTGTGCCATAAAATACGGTGACTCCCAAGATGTGAAAAATGCAAGTAGAGAAGGCTTTGCGCTTTCCTGAAGCGGAATTAATTTTGAGAATAGTAAACAGTATAGACACATAGGACACAGAGATTGTGATAAGAGACACCATTACGTTTGAGCCAACAAGAATGAATATCATGATTTCAATGTCATGAGTCTCAGTGCAAGAGAGGGCTAAAATTGGGGATGTGTCACAGAAAAAGTGATAGATTACATTGGATTTACAGAAATGCAAATTGCTTATGCAAAGAACATTGGTCAAGGAGTCCGTAAAGCCAATCACACAGGATACAATCATAAGGGTGTGGCAGAGTCTTGTAGACATAACAACTGGGTACTGAAGGGGATTGCAGATAGCTACATAGTGGTCATAGGCCATTGAAGAGAGAAGGAAAAATTCAGTGGCACCCAAGAAGACAAAAAAATACATCTGTGTGAAACAGCCCATGAATGAAATATACTTAGTGGAAGTCAGCAAGTTCTCTAAGGTTTTAGGTGTGATGACCGTTGAGTAACTGAGGTCAAGGAATGACAGGTGACTCAGGAAAAAGTACATAGGAGTGTGAAGCAGGAGATTCAGGCGAATTATCAGTATCATCCCTGCATTTCCCAGCACAGTAATCAGGTATATCAGGAGAAACAGCATAATGAGGATCTGCTGGATTTCTTCAGAGTCTGTCAATCCCATAAGGATGAAGTCAAGCACATTTGTGTTATTCTTATTTCATAGCATTTAAAGGTTGTAAACTGTTGAGAAATCAAAGGAGTAACTTAGTATGAATGACTTCAGAACTGTTTTTGTTTATATGAATGATCTGGCATTTTTTTTTTAATTAGATTACTTTTCTAGAGAGTCATAATAAAAAGTAGTTTGCCAAATATGACTGAAAAAAATCTTTGTTTGACTGCCAGATAAATATGCGATATGAATCATCATTTGGGTATGGTGTAATAGAAAATCATACATATTGCATAATTAGAATGAACATGACACGATTTAAATGCCTCCATTTATTAACACATTTATCCAGATGAGAATATTATATAATAGTGATTCCTATTGTACAACATTTATAGATGAGGAAAAAGGCACAGAAAGCTAAGCAATTTATACAGAGACACACCAAATGCTGGCCCTGTGATTCTATAGAGATCAGATGAATCTAGAAATCATGTGGATAACACTATATGACCACATATAAATGATTTTTTAAAAACTGCTAGATATATAAGTAAAAATAGCAGGTTTTAATGCTTCATTAACTATGCCTTCATATCCAAGATTATCTACTAAAAATTCCAGATCAGAAATTTAAAACTTAGACCACTTTACTGGGGTGTGCTAATGTTAAAAAACACTTATTACTATTAATTTTAAATGATATGTTTTTAAGTGGTTATATGAGTCAAATGTATTACAAAATTGTATTTTCATTATGAGTAAATTGTTTGATGACTCTGCTTCCATCATTTCTATATTTGCATTTCTACAATTCTGGCATTATAAGGTAAGTCAGATATGATATGTATATGCATCCATATGTATACATATATGCATGTTTTTCTAAATATCTCCTAATTTTTTAGATAAATTAAAACACTCTATCTTTAAGAATAGTACTTTTTCTACCACTATTATATGCCCAGAAATTGGTAAAAAAAAGTTTTTCTCACAAATAAAATATGGAGATTATTTAAGGAGTCTGAAATTTCTGTAAAATATTTCTTTCATTTCAGTTAAATTATGTTTAATTTTCATGCATGCATTTTTATTTAATCCTGTGAGGTGAAGTAAATCTACCTAAAAATTCTATTCAGGTCCTAGAGCAAAGGAAATTTCCCCTGTAAAGTATTTTTTATAAGTATATCAGGAAGTTACTGTGAACACAAGCAAGGAAGGAGAATCCCTTGCCTTTCATCTTGACAGTTTCATGGCATATCTTAGGTTGAGACTTGCTGATAATGTATAACATCACTGGGACCAATTTCCAAGGAAGATTGATTGACATATTCCAAGAATTAATGTGTACATGTTAAGTTGTGCCAGAGATTACCTTATCTCTTAGAAGTCACATAATGTTGAGTATCATTTCTTGGTGTTCTTTTATATGAATAGGTAAAAGACAAGATACTTCTACAGGAATAATTAATCTATAGCTGCAGGCCAGAAAATTAACAACCAGGGATAGAATAGCACATATATTTCAGAATGAATTATTTTTGTTTTAAGATAGTGACACTAAATTAAGGATAAACATTGTTCATTACACAAAAATTAGAATACAACAAAATTCAAAGCAGAAGATGAAAATCATTCACTAATGTTACTTTTCACATATGTTTTATTCTGAATATTCTCCTTTGAGCATATAATTTACATGTATATTTATGTGTTTACATAATTTTTTCACACTGTATTTTCAGTAACATCATGAATTTATTATTAAAACTTTAGAATACACCTTAGCCTATATTATGTTAAACCTATGTAAAACCAAATTTGCATGTGTTTTGCATTGGCTGGTGTAGCATAACTAACTTGTTTCCAGGAGTGTGCCCCAGCTGATGGATGGACAATTTTGAGGCATCACGAGGAAAACAGCAGAATATCTCATCAGTTTTGGCAGTGTCACTTAATTCATTGGCACAGCAGATATATTGTGTTTTGACATAAAAATGTTTGTGCAACCTGTTTTATTATTTTCATGTTTTATATTAATAAGAAACATGAAAGATGAACATAAAAATCCGTTCTGAAAAGACTAAGTATTTTATAATTCATTTAATGGGCAAAAGCTCACTTTCTTTATGTACAAACAGGTGAAATGTTTTCTTGTGACAGTTGCATTAATTAAAAATAATTAATAGTTTACATGTATATTTAGAAGGCTCTCCTCTTATAAGAAAAACTATGTACAGTTTAGACTATCATGAGAAATTTTGATGGCATGGATCAAGGAATTACAAAATCATATATATTTGATGAACTTTTGAAAGCACAATTATTCTCTTCATCAAAAATTCATTGAAACTCAGAAAAGTTTACTTAAAGATTTAAAAGCAAGCATCAATTTATGTCATAATTGGTGACCTCAGGGTTTAATCCAAATGAGAGACTAAAGGAAATTTTCTATATCAATGTCACCCCAATAGGCTCTGTTTACTTCTTGCAAAATCAATTGAAGTGAGTATATATTTGCAACATTGAAATCAATTTTTATACTCTTTAAATGTACTTTCAAATAATAAAAGTAGAAGTTGAAGAAAGAATAATTTACAAAAATGATTTTACGAGTACATTTTTTCTGCTGAATCTTTATTTCAAGCATTGCAATATATAATTTTTAATAGTAGAGTAGTTTTGGCAGAACATCAGGAGTAAGAAAAGGAAAGAAAACATGATTTCTTTGGCTTGCATTTCAACAAAATTAGAACCTTATTCTTGAAAGTATTCAATGTCATTGTTTTAAACTCTATTCCTTGTTTTAATCTTGTCAAATTGTGATTCATTTGTTTTGAAGCTTTGTTAAGGAATTTTTTAATTTTTGAAAAATTGGGTCTATGGTTATTTTATGCTGTCCTTCATATCTCTGGAAGATAGAGGTCTATTTTTTATTAGTACTATTTTGAACAGTAATATTTATATACTTATATTTACAGCTATTTGTATATTCTATTTCTATTCACCTATTATAGTCATCACATAATTGGTCTTACTTTTTAATAGAGATGTCTATGTAATGCATATATGTATAAAGCTGTTTTACATTTTTTGGATGTTAACTCAAACTATGGGTTCATCTTGAAATTTGTTTCTATTAATTATTAAATATTTCTATAAAGCATTACCATTATCTCATATATCTGACCTGTTATACCTTCTCTCCAATGTCTGAAAATAAGTTTTCATGTGAACTTTGTTCATGTTTAGAGTTGTTTATGATAGAGGCAAGTTCTTATAACACTTACAATGACATGGCAGAAGCCAAAATCTGACCAAAGATTTTAAATCTGTTCTAAATTTAACTGATGACGTTTTTTGATCCTATGGATCATTATATTATTTTTGCTATGTTAATTATGTGTTTCTTTCTTCCTCTCATGACATGGATTATTCCTGGTTTATTTTGGATCTTTAATGCTTCTATGCTTAATGATAAATTTTTTCAATTTTATTTTCTTTTAATTAATTCTTATTTTAAATTCACTATTTTATTTCTCTTACTTTTCTTTGCTTAAACTCATTGACTTTTCGCTAAGACCTAGATAAACTTGATTATATTGTTTATTTCATTAGTTTTCTATTTAATAATAAAGGAGTTTAATATTTCCATTACAAATCTGAATACTACTTTAAATTATATGCCCTAATATTCAGAATTCATTTTGCAATTCATCACATAGGTATTCTATAGTCAATACCTTATTTCTGATTTGAACTAGAATAGTTTGAAATAGCATTTTTGTAATACTTATTTCCAATTTTCAAATTGAAAGAACTTCCAGTTTTATACTTTGATTAGTGATTATTAAATGTACTACATTTTTTAGATAATGAGACGCTTTTAAATTACACTTTGAAAATGTATTGTAATATAATAATTAATTATAATCAGTTTGTATAAAGGAGACATAGTTGCAGCATTAGGAAGATTCAAATATTGTCATGAAAATTTGAAATGATCACATTTCCTCAGAGTATATAAATTTCGGCATGTGTTTAACTTCCTGTATTAAGAACCATGTCTGGAAGAGTTCATTCCCCTGATTATACATTAAAGAATAATTATTCAGCCCTGCAATTCTCTCTTCATGGGAAAAATATATTTCCTTTTGAGTGATATATTCATTGTGAACAAAGCTTTACTGCTTGATTTGGAGACATGAAATTCTCTAAGTATACAACTATAGCAGTTTGATATTGTTTATGAATTCCAAAAATAGATATTGGATTAGGTTTGTAAATTGTTCTGTTCCTCTCGGCATATTAGATTATATTGGATTCAGAGGTTTCACTTTTACTTGATTAAATAGTGATTAAGGCTTTGATTGGGCAACATCAGTAGGATGTTGCATCCCTGATCCCTTGGTGAGTGGGGAATCACAGAGAAACCGCACCCCAGAGAAGTGAGGTTAGAGTTTTGAGCTGGAGCCCTGGGAAGAAGACATGCAGGAGAAGAACACAGAGCAATAGAGATGGCTCCATAGACACAGCAGAGGTCCCAGGAAGGGAGAGTGCCTTATAGTCTACAGCTGACCTTGAGGAGAGAACAGAGCAGCTGAGCCCAGAGAGAAATGGGCCCCAGGAGAGAGAAGAGACATATCCGAGCCTATGGCTGAGATTGGAAGAAGCTGGGACCCCAGAGTCTTGGGAGAAGCAGGAAGATTGAACCCTCACAGACATCACCCACCATCTTGTGTCAACTCTTGGCAACAGATTATGGGTGAGAAAGTACCTCATATGGTGCCCTGAGATGGACTTTTTAGGGCCTTGTGACTGTAAATGTCTACCCCAAATAAATACCCTTTATTAAATCCAACTGAATTCTGATATTTTGCATCAGCACTGCTTTGGCTGATTATACCACATTCAAATTGCTTTAGGACTAATTCTTCAGCAAAATGTTTCATTTGTCTACACACACACATTTATTTAATAAATCCTTAAAATTAGAGAATCGCACAATATTTTATTGGTTATTAAACTCTGCTGTTTTCAGTGGAGAACATACTCTACTTCTTATAAAAATCAGATTTCTATGTAATCAAAAATCAAAATTGTGTCTAATCACAGATAAAATTTTAAATGCTATAGCAACATGAGAGATCACGTTATCAAGAAATTTTCCTATAAAGGAATTCTGTTTTATTGAGCATTGTTTTAGGCTTGAAAAATACTATGTCTTCTAGAAATTGAAGTTTCATCTCAACACTGCATTGAGCAAGTCTATCCGCACCATTTTTCCAACAACAAGTGCTCACTTCTTGTCTCTGTGGCACATTTTGATAAATCTTGCAATATTTCAAAACTTTTCATTATTATATCTGTCATGGTGATGTGTGATCAGTCAGCTTAGATGTTACTATTGTAATTGATGTGGGGCACTAGGAACCTTACACATGTAAGACTACAAACTTAGAAAATACTGTATTCTGACTGCTTCACCTGCTGGCAGTTCCCCCTATCTCTATCCCTCTCTGAAGACCTCCTTATTCTCTGACACACAACAGTATTGGAGTTGAGACAATTAATAACCCTACCATGGTCTCTAAGTGTTTAAGTCAAAGGAAGTGTATCACAGTTCTCACTTTAAATCAAAAGATAAAAACTTAATTAACCTTAGTAAGGAAGACATGTGGAATGCCGATACAGGCTTAAAGTTAGGTGTCTTATGCCAGTGAGCAAAATTGTGAATGAAAAGCCAAGTTCTTAAAGGAAATTAAATGTGCTATCCCAGTGAACACATGAATGACAAGAAAACAAAACAACCTTATTGCTGATTTGGAGAAAGCTTTAGTGCACTGGATAGAAGTTCAAATGAGCCACAAAATTCCTTTAAGCCAAGGTCTAGTCCAGAGCAAGGCCTTAATTATCTTCAATTCTGTGAAGGCTGGGAAGTGTGAACAAGCTGATGAAGAAAAGTTTGTAGTTAGCAGTGGCTGGTTCATGAGGTTTAAGGAGAGATGCAGTTTCCATAACATGAAAGAGCAAGGCGAAACTGCAAATGCTGATTTAGAAGTTGTGGCAAGTTATCCACAGGATCCAACTAGTAAATGGTAAAGGCAGTTAAACTAAACAAAAGATTTTCAAAGTAGATGTGACAGCCATATATTGGAAGAAGTTGCCATCTAGGACTTTCAGAGCTAGAGAGGAGAAGCTAATGCCTGCCTTCAAATCAAAAAAGGACAGGCTGTCTCTCTTGTTCAGCAATAATTGCAGCTAGTGACTTTAAGTTGAAGTCAACGCTCATTTACAATTCCAAAAAATTCTAGGGCCCTTAAGAATAATGCTAAATCTACTCTGCCTGTGTTCTATAAATGGAAGAACAAAGTCTGGATGAAATATATCTGCTCACAATAGGGTTTAACAAATACTTTAACCCACTGTTGAAACATATTGCACAGGGGAATAAAAAAAGATATTCCTTTCAAAAAATTGCTGCTCATTGACAATGCACCTGGTCAACCAAGAGCTATGATGGAAAGGTACAAGATTAATGCTGTTTTCATGCCTGTTAAGAAAGCATACTTTCTGTACTACATGGATCATGGAGTGTGTTTAATAAAGAACCTCAAATAAACCAAAAGAAAACAGAGAAGACAGAAACAAGGACACCAGAAGAAACCAGAAAACACCAAAACACAGTTTCTTCAATCTGATACATCATTGCCGGCTTTCAATCATAAATCACAAAGCAAATTAAGTCAAAACACAGTGTAAAGATCAGGGCAAGTATCAGATGCAGAAGCAGATATGGGAGAGTAGTTGGAATTATCAGGCAAATATTTTAAAGTAACTTATGATTGTGATTGTTGGATTCATGTGTCAACTTGGCTAGGTAATAGTGCCAATTGTTTGGTTAAGCATGCACTGGCCTGATTGTTACTGTCAGGACTTTTGTGGACTTAAATCATCAGTAAGTTGATTGTCCCTATGGCTGCTTACAACTACAATCACCTGAGGAGATTGCCTTCAACAATGAGAGACATTTCATCCAATCAGTTGAAAGTTTTAAAACGAGAAGTGATTATTGCAGCAGTTAGAAGAAAGAATTTCCATCTCTATTTCAGCCAGTCAGCTTCTGGGGAATTCATTGAAAATCTTCATCAGAGTTCCCAGCATGAAGCCTTTCCTACAGTATTTGGAATTGTGAATCCCCACAGTCAACTGAGACAATTTTATAAAATCTCATAATAGAGATATTTCCTGTCTGTTCTGTTTCCTTATAGAACCTGACTAATTCATTTATTAATATGCTAAGAAGTCTGATATAAAATGTCAACAACATTCAAATGCAGGTGGGTATTTAAGCTAAGAGAAGGAGAATCAAAGTAAGAACAATGAGATCTCAAATAGTTTAACAGAATTAAAAGATGGCTTTAATGGGATCGTCAGAGAACTGGGCAAAGTCAAGTATAGTATCAGTGAGCTTGAAGATACAGAAATAGGAATTTTCCAAATTGAAGGACAAAGAAAAAAAAAAGAATCAAAATAGTGGAAGAGAGGGGAACAGATGTAGCTCAAGTGGTTGAGCCCCTGCTTCTCATGTACAAGGTCCTGGGTTCAATCCACACACCTTCAAAAAAAAAAAAAGAGAATATCCAAGAACCCAAGAACTGTGGAAGTTTGGATAAAGTATACCATATGTGTGATAAAAGAAGTCTAAAAGGACAAAGAGAGAAAACAACAGAAGAAACAAGAAGAAACTTTTAAAGGATTAATGGATGAGAGTTTCACAAAATTGACAGACACCAAACTGAAGATCAAGGAAGTTCAGAGAAGTCAAAACATGATAGCTTTAAACAGATAAACACACAAACAAAAATGCTAGGCTTGTATTAAAACTGTAGAAATCAAAGACAAAGATAAAATCTTATAAAAAGCAAGATAAAAAATTACTTAACTCTAGAGAAACAAGGTTAAGCACAATATCAAGCTTCTCCTTAAAAACCATTCAAGAACAGAATGAAGTGAAATATTTAAATTGTTGAAAGAAAAAATAATAAAAACACCAACCAAGAATTTTGTAAGCAGCATAGTTTAGTTCTAAAAGTGAAGGAGAAACAAACACTTTCTCAAATAAAAACTGATGGACTTAGTCACCAGCAAAACTGCTTTGCAGGAAACATTAAAGGAGTGCTACAAAGAGATGGGAAATGATGTAGGTCAAAAAGCACAGATCTAGCTAAAGAAAGAAAGAGTGATGGAGAAGAAATATATTATGTAAAATATTATATTATGATTTTATTCTTTGATGTAAAATCTACTAATATATTTGGGTAAATTAAATCAGAAATGAAATAAGGGACATAATTACTATACCACACACACACACACACACACAAAAATAAAAAGGGTTAGAAAAGGCTAATATGAACAGAACTGTATAACAAATTAGATAACCTAGAAGAAATGGACAAATTCCTAGTAACATAAAAACTGCTTAGACCAACAAAAGAAGAAATATATATTCTATGAACACCCATTGATACTAGATGAAATAAAACAAAACATGATTCATTTTGTATATGAATATTTTTAAGACAATTAAGAAAAGAGAAAGAAATTATGACACAAAGAGATTCTCATTAAGAGACTCTGAAACACAGATTAAACTACAAGTGCTTCTAGATTAGAAAACTAGCAAAATAAACAAAAGAATTTTGGATTATTTTACTCATTGTATCAAAATGTAAGACACCAGATAACTGAAGGTTTCCTGGTCACTATTAATTAATTTTCATAAACATATAAGCAAGGAACCCACTTCTTTTGGTAGACCATTAAACTTGATTGTCTTCTTTCTTAGGAAAATGAAAGCAGCCAACAATTTGGAGCACTCTTGTTTACCACTACAGACATAAATTTTATATTTTCTATTTTCTGTTGTTTTCCAATGAGTATGGGGTTCTAATTCTTACGTAGAACTCTACATAAATCAGGTATTGATAGATAATTTCTAGTTGCCTATGTAATAGGGAAAAACTCAAGTATTTAATACCAGAGATTTAATAGCATGTTTGAACTTAATATTTTAAATTCTACCTCCTAAAATATTCTGCAAATTATCTGAAATTTCCTCGTACCTATGGGACAGCAAAGGGACATGTAGTTTACACTATTAATATGATTTATTTAAATTGTTTTTACCCATATAGCTATTGTTACTCATTGGAGATGTCCCAAGGGGCATATATTCCAATTATCTCTGGTTCAAAAATACAAAATGAGGATTTACTTAATATCAAATGTAAATGTTTCAGAAATAATACTTCATGTTGAAAATTGTTGAGGAATAGGATTCTTTGGCCACTCATTTAAAATATAATCTTAAAAATACATACATATATGTTTTAAAACTATAAAATAAATCTTAAGATATGAGAACGTAAACTCTTTTCTTTTCCTTGATGTCCTTGGCCTGCTTGCTTTCAACAGTACCAGCTGTTAAGAACGCTTTTTTATTGAGAGATATTTTGCTGGATTTGGAGCAGTATGGAACGATGAGTTTTATAGTAATGGTGACAAGAACAACCCTCTTACGCAATACAGCCAAAGATTTTCCCATGCCCAAATCTGTGAGGTCCAGGTGAATTGCAGAGGTTTTGTGTCAGTGCACATATATATACATCAGGAAAAGCTTAGTAAAATTGCTTTCATTACTTTATAGTCACACCTTATAAATAATTACCATTGAAATTCACTGACTTCCAGTAATCAATTTTAGAAGGCCCTGGCACTTTTAAATGTTTAACCTATACTTTTCAAAATGTGAAAAACCTAATGTATGTAAATATAAAATGAAACATATTCACTATTTCATTAAGGGAAGTATCAGTAAAATATTAAGACTGATTCAAAAAGCATTTCTTGGGAAGCAGATATGGCTCAAAGATTTGGGCTCTTGTCTACCGCATGGGAGGTCGCTGGTTCGGTTCCCAGTGCCTTCTAAAGAATGCAGCGAGCTGGCCAGATGAAACAGTAGAGGAAAAGCATAATGAGAGAAACAACTAATCAGGGAGCTAAGGGTTCGGTTTCGGGGCCTCCTAAAGAAACAAGGAAGACCAACAGACACAGCGAGTGCAAACAACAAGCGCAAGGGAGAAAGAAAGAAAGAAAGTAAATCTTTAAAATAAATCATTTGTGTAACAAGGATTTATAGAATTTCTAATTAAAGAATTTCTTATTTCAAAATAATATTTTGTTTCCTTTTTAATTTTTATTGTGGTTCATATGCAATTAAACAAGGTCAGATATCATTAGTGTAAAGCTAAATATTTTCATGACCTGAAAATAACCCTGTAAACAACACCAAAAATAGGAAGCAAAACATTGCCAGTGCTGTAGGAGACTATCTTACACTATCTTCCAGTTACTGTTTTCCCCATAAGTAAATCACTTCTGCAGTGAAGAAGTAGGTAATTTTAAAGTTGCATTATTTTAATAATGCATAAGCATTTGTCATTTCTTTGTGCTAGTTTTATGAATATGGTAAACATATACAATTGTGTAATCATAAACAATTTACAATCATTTTCAAAATTTGCCTGATTAATTTTATTTGCTGTCACTGTGCTTCTTTTTTCTTCCTAAATCTTGTTTTGCTCCTGAATCTTTCCAATAGATATTTATGAATGTATTCTGTGGATTCTTTGTAAAAGAGACAATTGTAAGGGTCAGAAAGCATGAGAGAAATAGAATAGGAGAGACAATGTGGGGTAGACAGAGAATGAGAAATTTTTTTGTAACAGTAATACATCTTTTATCATAAAATTTATTAATACATATTATATTATGAATTGATAACTTCATACCTATTTACACCAAATTTGAAATTATTATGACATTGGTTTTTGTGTGTATGCTTTTAAGAGACATAAGTTAGTTGTCTGAATTTACCTTCCAGATTTTTTCTGTTGGGTGCCATGCATCCTGAGGGGAGCAGGAGGGAGGAATAGAATAGATGGAGTATGGGGTATTTTGGGGGTGATGGAAGATGATGGACAACAATCATCCCATGAACCGAGACAGTCTACAACTGCAAACAAGAGATTCTCAACCATCTTCCCCATGGGATTGAAGGCCCCCTCAGTTGGAGGTGGAATGGGCATCACCATCCCAGAGTCCTCAAGACTGGGGGATGAACTATGGACTGAAGCAGACTTACTGGTATTCTACTATAGACTTACTGTGATTCTAGCAATGGAGGAAATTATATCATTGTAGTGGAGGCAGTGGCCATTGGATGTTCTGAGGGAAGGAAGAGAGAAAAACAGGTGTAATATGGGAGCTTTTTCCAGACTTGGGAATTGTCCTGAATGACATTACAATGGCAGATACCGGACATTACGTATCTTACCAGAACCTACAAAATCGTGCGGAAAAAAGTGAAAACTATAATGTAAACTTTACTCCATGCTTAGTGGCAATGCTCCAAAATGTTTTCATCAGTTGTAATGAATGTACTCCACTAATGAAGGATGTTGTTAATGAGGAACAATGTGGGAGATGTGAGGAGCAGGGCATATGGGAATCCTCTATATTTTTGTGTTGCATTTATGTAATCTAAGTATCTTTAAATATATATATGTATTATATATACATATATATATAAACATTAGAAGACTGTCACATTATACAAATACAAAATTATTAAAATATATTTATTAATGTACCATATAAAATTATCTAGTAAAGTACTACAAGTATACTTGTTCAACTAAGTGAAATAAACCACTGAAGCAGAGGTTTTATCTTAATTTTGAATGCTATTTTTATATCTTATTTCATCCTCCATCGAGTATACATCATTTAAAATTAACCAACTTTAATTTTAGGATTGCATTTCTCCAACATTAATTTCTCAACTCTTCTCCATTCTCTGTGTTTCAAAGACTGGTGCTTCCAAACTTTCAAGGAACATATCATCCATATTTTATATAAACTCTTCTTGATTATACAAAATGAGATCTACTCTGCAACTGTTCCAGGGGTCAGCATAACGCTGTTTTTTAAGAGGTGTAAATGATATTTATGGTGCACGATTTCATATACATACAGATTAAAAAATTCTTAATAACAATAGTATATTACTAATAGCAACTTTAAAAGATAACCACCAATCTCCTTTTCTGACTCTACGAATTTGCCTATTCTAGATATTTCATAGGCAAATACTCTTAACTGAGATTAATAGATTGGCCAGTTTAAGATCATCTTAACTTCTTTTGCTCCCAACAAAAGAAGAACTAAGGTAGAAAGAAAGGAAGGCTCATGATTGCCTCAAAATTATATGAGCACTGTATGTCTAAGGGGAGTTTGCATCAGAGATATTTTTACACATATTTTTCTCATCTAACCCAGCTAACAAAGCTTTGAACCCTTACAAATGTTCCACTCCTTATTGGGTAAAATAGCATTATGTCAATGAGGAAACACTAAGTCCACAATACTGAGAGACCAATAACTGATATTAAATTTTGGATAAATGTCAAATCTCTATTATGCAGCTTGTGAATATATTTGAAGATATTTTTTTATCTGTGCTTCTTCACCATAAGTGCCAGATTCTCACACATATAGACAGAACTCTATGGGCTGAGCTAATCTTTTTGCATTGCAGTTGTGCTATTAAATAATAGGGGCCTTTGCAGAGGTATGAGAGGGTCTTATCCTTTACCCATCCTGAAACATAGTTTTCCCTCTTTTCTTGTGATTGTAAAATTTGTAACATGGATTACAGATCAGGATGAGCACTTCCCTTAATGCATTTAGTTATATTAGTTAATGTATATATTAGTTATAGCCTAGAACTATGGAATGTTTAAAGTGTAGTAGGTTCATCAATACTGAAAGAAGAAAATACACCCGTGATGTAATTCATCTAAAGACTGACCCTCCTTGACCCTTTAATTGTGCTGATTTTAAACTCAATTTGATCCTAATTAGAAATATATGTAGAGATACTTCCAACCATTGAACCTCACATTCCCTATGGAAATACTTGCAAATTTAGTATAAATATAGAAAGAACACTAAAATTGAACTCTGATGAATATATTAGCCTAAGCCAAATCTTTTAATATTTTATTCAGACTTTATCATCAACTTACTATTGTAAATATCACTTTAGCAGGAACATCTGTGTCCCCACTCCTTATCAAATTGGGCCAACTCTGATATTGCCTGCATGCTTGCCCAAACTTTAGCTTCTCTTAACTTCCTTGGGACAATTCCAAGAAGATTTCTGCAGGACATGCCAAAGCATTTCCAGTGATTGAGCCTCACTTAGTTGCAGCAGTAACTTATTCTCTATTGCACACTTCAGTTAGCTTTTCTCCCTTCCCTGTCTCACATTCTCTATTCCCTCATTTATGATTCCTGGATTCACCTATCAATTAAACATCATATGTCCAATTCTTATAAAAGATTCTGCCCAAGAGGGAATTTAAAATCTGACAAACCCCATATCTTGTATGAAATTGGTAAAATGAGAGCCCAGATATCCATGACACAAATAAAGCTCTGTAGATGCAAATAATAGGAAACAATGATAATATTATACGATACTACTGAGTAACTGGAAACTCTCATCAAAAACTATTATTATTTGAAACATAAGCCCTTATTCTACATCAGAAACCCTGACCTGACCATCAAAACCTTTACTAAAAACCACAATCAAAATAAAGATTTCCAACAATGCTTAGTTTTTTCTCATTCAGTATTTTCAATGTTTAGATTTCCAGAATCAATACAGAAATCATAAAAAATAGAAACAGATTCCTTGATTTCCACAAAGAGCATAACAATGGTGCTAAAAATATCAAGTTACTCCAGAAAACCTTGTTATGAAATCAGAGTATAATGTGCTACATTTGGCACTGATACTATTGTCATTTCAATAATTAAAATTTTTGAAACCATGAGTCAAGAATTGTTACTGGAGCTCATCTGATAATCATGAAGATGCGAAGCCCCTACTCATGTCAAATGAGGAATGTGTTACTGCTCCTTCAAGTGGTTGCTAATTTCACTAAAATCAGAAGAATTTATGAGTGTCTCTCCCCTTTGAGAAACAACCTCAGCAGCTTGAGTACAATTTGCTATTATTCCCAAAGCACAGAAACGTTTCCACTAGTTCCTTGTTCATTATCCAGGGTACATTTGATTTGCCTATTGAGAAACAATCTTTTACATACAAGATTCCTGTTTTCCTGTGTTATTTTGTACTGCCCTTCTCAAACACTTTGAGTTTAATCTCCCAAAAATTATTTCAAATTTTCAGCATTTTGCACAATGCCTCCTTCAAGTTTTAATTCTGTGGATGAAGGTAGATTTTTATTACATGCCATATAGTAAAACAATTTTAAATATATGTGTTACACTAATTTAATTCTTTCTTTTAATCGCATAACTAAATTTAGTTTATCCTACCTTAATTCCATATCCCACAATCATCATCAATCCTCATTAGCAATTCCACTTCAAATCCCCTTTGTACATGTACCTCTTCTAAGAAGGTTGAGATATGTCCTTTAAAAAGGCATACATCTTCATAAGGTAAACATAATGCATGTTTTATTGAGCATGCATATGTTGTTACATATCTCTTTTCAATATCTGACATCTTAATTCAATTGGATTTTTGCTGCATTCAACATATCCACCAATTCTTTACTGTTTTCACTTCTCCAATAATATTATATTAATATTATTATATTGCTAGACTCTTAACTACTCACATTTATTTATTTAGTAAAAAACATTCAGTTAGTTCCTAACTACCAAGTTCTATGTTTATCAATACTATTAAAAACTTTGCCTGTCTCTCTGCTGATCCATAATTAAATACTTCTTTTAAATATATACAGGAGTATTCTTGATTGAAGACAAATAAAAATATTAAATTTCTAATGGATCCTTTTAAGATTACTTTTATCAATGTACATTATACCATTATTGTACAAGGATTTCAAATTCCTGACATCTTATTTTAAGTATGTGCTACTTATACGTAAGGTAAGGATCAAAATAAACAATTCAATCAGATTTAATTTGATAGAGTGGAATTGTTCATAATTTACTCGATATATTATTATATTTTTGGTATTCAAATGCTGGTCTGAATTTGAAATGCAATTAAGAGCAACCCATGTTAACAAAGAAATTTAGAGATTTTATAGCAACAGATAAAAACAAAATGTTCATATAGCTTTAATATTCAGTATTTTTCACAGTGATTAAATGGACAGTTTAGGCTAAGGCTGATAAAGTAGCTGTTGAAGAGACACAAAACTGACAAACCCTCTGTAGCAGAGGCAGACTGACTGATCATCAAAACATTTAGCTCTGTCTCTTGGACAAATACTAGACTATTTCTTATTCTCCCTTGCAGGAAGCTATGGCAAAGTGGCTGAGGATCTAGCCTAACTCCTGTGTGGTATCCCAGTATCCAACTCACTGTAAGCCATTATTTCCATTACTGTGTTTTTGTACTGAATGACTTTTTACCATGGCTTTCTAGTTTACAATTTCTATTTTCCAGTTGATGAACAATAAAATGTTGATGAAATATTGAAAAAGCATGAAGGAAGAAGCAAAGAAAGAGAAAAGTAATTACAGTGGAAGAGAAAATATCAGTACAAAGGATTTGTTTACACCATACTGATTTTTTTTGTAATCAAGAGGCAATATTTTAAGCATATGTACATGAACATGAAAGTTTCTAACATATATTTCATAAAATGTTCTAAATAACATGATATAATCTCATGAGTCCATGTCTAAATCAATGCATTTATATGATTGAGTACATGTTAAGTGCTATTAACATGCAGTCACGAGTCTATTAGAACTTTCCATATTTCGGAAGGAGTTATTTTCTTAAATTATTAGAAACCTCTTTACACAATTGTAACACAAACTGCTTTTGTGTTTAGAATTGCTTTTAAAGAAGTAGGACTTTTGATATTTATACTTTAGTTAACCCAATTTAAAGTTCATTTTGTGAAATAAGGTAGCATTTATTATCACAACTACTGTGTCAACAAATTCTGTTCCTACCCAGTGTTTTATTGCTTGTAAAAACACTTTGATAAGGAGTAAAGAGACAAAACCAATCTAGGACAGCAGTTTTGAATAAAAGATGGCTACTTGGCTTATAATTTTTGGAAGTACCTCAGGCTACATAGACTAAAATCTCTATTTGAGAGAGGGATAATAAAATTCTATAGCTTTTGATGGAGATGTAGGAAGAAAATAAAGGATGGAAAAAGAGTAGATTAGAAAAAGAAAAGAATCCATTGAAATGATATAAGGCTAGGGGAATACAGAAGAGAAGGATAAGTGGAGGATTCTTTTATGGTAGAGTGGTTATATTACTCTTAGAACAAGGATGCCTGATGTTATTTCATAAACTACTTTGCTCAGAAGCTTATGGCAGTACAGACATCTGGTGCTGGAATTTATGAAATTCTAGAGAGAGGATATGCTGATTAAGCTAAATGTCGCTAGAGCTTAAGGGAGAAGAATTCCCTATTTGGAATGTTAAAATTTCTTGATTTGGCTTCTGAATTTCAAAAATTCAGTCGTGGTAATAGCTAGCTACTTCTTTAGAGTTGTTTATGTAATATAAAACCTTTACACCCAGAAAGTACAAGCATATCTAATTATATTTTGCTTCACAAATATTGCATGTTTTTCTTCATAAATTGAAGGTGTGGCAACTCTGCCTTGAGTAGTCTCTTGTCACTTTTCTAACAAGATGTACTCATTCATATCTCTATGTCACATTTTAATTAATGTGTGCACACTTTTTTAGATATAATGCTATTGCACACTTAATAGGTAACAGAACTTTTATATGCACTGGGAAACCAAAGCATTCACTTTATTGCTGTATTCCCTTTATTGCAGTGGTCTGGAACTAAGACTGTGTTATCTCCAAGGTATGCTTATATTAGAATGCCTCTAAAATATTGAGGTATAAAATCACATTCTTTCAAAACAAAATGAATCATTAGGGAAAATGGCATGGGCTTTCAGTAATTTAGATTTGGGTTTAAATTTACAAAATATCCCTTTCTATACTTCTGAATTTTGGAAAATATTGCCTTTTCTTAATCTCATATTCTTGAAGGTTTCAATGTGTACCCCACACAAGGTTTACACACTTGCAGTATGTTCTGTCTAGGGCACTGCTAAATTATGCACTTGGGACAAAGTTGCTTCTACTGCATCTACTAAATGAGCAACCTATGTGGTTGATATTTGAGGGCTTTTCTAATTTTCATAGGTATGCCCAGACAGTCCTTTCTTCATGATTTCTTTCCCTATCGTATTTCTCTAACCACTACCAGGGCTTTGCTGTCATTGTTTAGACAAGATGCCATAGAACTTTCTGGAAATCCAATATATACATCTTGGATTTTCAGGGGAAGTAATGTCCACTGGGGTTAACTTTGACCAATAATAGATCACAGTTGGGAGATAAATTCTTTTTTGCTATCTCATTTCATTAGAAACTTGTCCTGTGCTGATGTGCCTGGTTAGTTTATTAAGTTGGTTCACGACCTCTGAATCAAAGTGTAACAAGAAATATGTGAGCGTATAAAATCTTTGAACCAAATCCCTTTTTGTTCATGGTTTGTTTAATGAGGATTCCATATACAGTTTTATTAGAACAAATATATCTCAGTAATGATGAATGACAACATAATATGTAAAGTTTTGTGCATTTACTTGAACATTAATAAATGAGAGATGTACAAGATTTCCAATGGGTCATTTCCAAAAATATACCAATATAGAAGAGGTGGGCAGAAAAATGCCCACCATCACAAAGATGTCCAAGCCCTAATTCCCAGACTTTCTGACCTTCTACCTTTCAAGGCAAAATGGACATTGCTGTTGGAATTAAGTAAGGATATTGAGATGGGGTTATAATTCAGGATTATCTGGGTATGCTCAATGTAATCACAAAGGATTTTGTGGAGGAAAGAATGAGGCCCTGATTTCATAGGCAGTGATTGAGATGTGATGAAAGAAGCAAAGATTGGAATGAAAGGTTTGCTGGCTTGAAGGGGTCCACAAGCTAAGGAATAATAACAGCCTATAGAAACTGGAAACGGCAAGGAAAGAGGTTCTTTTATACAGCCTACAGAAGGAATGCTGCCTGCTGACACCTTGTTTGCTAGTGCAGCAAACCCATTTTAGATTTGTGTCCTCCAGATTTGTGATATAATTATTTTTATTGGTTTAATCCAATAAATTTGTGGTAATTTGTTTCTGCAGCAATAAGAAATTAATACATGAGACAGAATAATTAATTTTTGAAAACACATAGGTGTAAACCAAATTAAAAGGAAGAAAATGCTACAGTTTTCATTCTTGACATTAATTCACTTAACAAAGTATAAAAGATTATTAATTATTAATATTGAAAGGTAAGTTTAGCACTGTTTCTCTAATTCTATTCACCAAGCCAGAGCAAAAGAGAATACTTTTATTACTCGAAAATATACTTTTCTATTTGTAAGTGTATTGGCAGGTGAAGCCAAGCACGGTTGATTTCTAATAAATAGAAATCAATCAATAACATGAAATCCTTAATAGCAAGTGTAGTAAAATTATTACTGAATTTGTATCTTGACACCAGCAATATCCATGGTCTATTTTGACTTTTCTGTTTTCAGCTTTTCTGTTTATTCTTGACCAAAGTGAGAAAGTCACTTATTGCCTTGAGACTCACAGTTCTCAGTTTTGGTTTATTTCTCACCTGGCCAGAAATATTATAAATTAGTTTATTATCAGACTCCATTGTCACTTGGCATATCATACTAAGTCTTCCTCAGCCCATCCCATATTGGAAGCATATTACATGTATATAAATGTTTCACATGACTATCAGGTAATTAAGAAATGATGCCACTTTAAATAAAATTACTTTTACCTTTTTGTAAAATAAACTTGCCAGAAAAAGTATATTTGAATTTATGTTTTATAAAAAAGGCAATTCTAAAAAATAGTCTCTAGCATAAGAATATACTATGAGATAAATTTAATTGTATGCCATGTTTGGATGACCATAAACATTTTCCTTGACCTGAATAAGAGTGTCAAAAGTTAGAATCCTTTCATGCTTTTTCTCAGAATGTTGCACCACACATCTTATTACCAAGTGTTTTGAAGCACACTTGTTTTAAGTTTTTATTTTCCCCTAAAGTTTTATTTTTTCTGTGACATAAATTGACTTTAAAGTGCAAGATAAAATGAGCCCACAATAGATTTTGAAATCGATGGGGTAAAGGTTATAATAAAAAATTTAAAAAATAATAAAATCTTTAATCACTGAACAAAAATTGGGAATGGCAAAGAGAATGAACTTGCTATTTCTTCATTGTTTAGAAATTATTCACTTTGTTAAGTTGTATTTACTTACTTTAAATTATTCTTTTTTACATATGTTTGTTTAATTTCATAATTCAAACATTTTTATATCTGGGCAATTTGTTGTGTATTTTGGGTTGAAATAAAATGCTTTAAGATTTTTCCCAGTAAAATTAAATTAAAGAAAATGTAGCCATTTATTATCTCTGTATTCACTAGAAGGATTTACAAGGCTAAATTTAATACCTTAAACAAAAGGTAGTTGCATTTGTAAATTTGCATTAGTATGAAAGAGTGGCATGGATTCTTTTGGATTCTCTTCAGTGATATTCTTGTCCTATGTCCTAAATTAGTGGACTCAGCTTTGGTATCCCTAAGGCATAAAAGACCCCAGCTATTTCATCAGTATTTAATGAAGGATTGGTCTTTGGTTACAAATACATGAAAAAAAAAAAAAAGTTCCATAGAATAGAGCAAAACCAACCATTTGTAAAGCATAGGTAGAAAAAGATTTTCTCCCTCTTCAGGGGAATGTATCTTCAAAATGGCAAAGACAATGTGGAAGTATGAAATATAAACAATGATGATGGAGGAAAAATATTTAATCCCCCAAAAGGTTAAATATTGCTGTTTTTGGAATGCAGGTGTTAGAAAAAGTTAATGCTAACAGAGGAACATTATCTCAATAAAAATGGTTAATTATACCAGATGATCAGTATGACAAAGAGACACATAAGAGGAGACAATGAATGTGGTTTTGAGACCATACAGGTACACCAGGAAGGTTAGCAGAAGGCAGATCGGCCAGGATACCACCACCATGTGAAGAAGGGGTTGCAACAGCCACTTAATGGTCATAAGCCCTCACAGCCAGAATAAAAACTGAGAACCAGTTGGGCTGCAAACCATAAATAGGAAATGTTTTTCTTCTTAATCAAGAAGTTGACCAGCATTTTATGGTCAATGAAGATACAATTGCCAAGATTGGTGATAACCAAATATCAGAGGATAAAGTTCATGAGGGCTTGAAGTGGACAGTCAGTCCTGGTGAAGATGATCATGACCAGATTCCCAACTGTGATCAAATAACAGGTCATTAGCAACACAATAGAGGAATCTGGAGCTACGGCTGTTTTAAGATTCTCATGTCAATGAATGCAGTGACCCTGGTGAGATTATCTGCTGCCATTTATTTTTTTTGCTTTCATTTTTTACTGGGGAGAACTGAGAGAGAGAAATTGATGATAAAATTATGTTTGCTGTTAGAGAGTTACTCTTTGTTAAATATTTCACTTAAAAAATCAATTAATTTTCATTCATAAACACTAAAAAGTTTCAGATCATAATATTTTTTCTTTCCACATTTTTCCAAATTTCAGAAATCCAAATTCACTGGAACCCCATTGAGGATCTTAAATTGTGTGACAAAGCTCTGAATTTATTTATTATCTGCTAGATGTGTTTTAAATATTGGATAAGTATAAAGATATAGATATTATATACATATACTATGTTGTCCAATTATAAAAGAAAGCTGCCTTATAAAATTCATGAACTGGAGTAACCTACAACTATATATTATCTAGCTGCCACAGGCCTCATCTCCAACTCCTACCTATCTTCTCCCTTGGGTATATAAATATTCCATTGGGAAACACTTCCAATATCCTGGCATGTTCCTTATCAATTCATGTCACACCACTCTGCTCAAGCTAAAAAAATGAACTTATACACCAATTGTGCTCCTTCTACAGTGTTATTCAGTAACACTGAACCTTCCTTACTTAATCATATGCCTTTATTTCTACCAAATAAACTAGTTTTTTTTCTTTCACTATGACTTTTAATTGTTCAATTTCTTCCAATTATTTTTCTCAGGAAGCACTTTCTTCTCTTTCCAGCTTATCCTATTTTCTTTAAATTGTCTAAAACCTTTAAAAGACTTTTATGCCTCACAGTTCTGATTCATAAAAATTTCATCAATTTGTTTATATTGTTTAGAAAAATGAGTGGGTAGAGTGTGAACTTTTTTTAAAACTTTCCAACTGTGCCCAGAACTATGCTAAATATTTTGACATAATTATCTCATTATTCTGCAGGGGAGTCCTAAGAGATAGAATTATTTTTGCATCTGATAAAGGGCTTGTACTCCAAAAATTGCAAAATACTTCTGAAAGAAAGTAAAGGTGTCAACCTAAATGACAAGACATTCCATTTTCATGGATAGGAAGATATTATATTGTTAAGATGCCAATATCACCAAAAGGAATCTGCAGATTCAACACAAGAGCTTACAAATTCCTTGAAGCCAATTTTACAGAAACAGAAAAGCCAATCCTTGATATCATATGAAATATCAAGTGATTTGAATGGCTGAATCAATATTTAAAAAGAAGAACAAAGTTAGATGTCTCACACTTGCTATCAGGTCACTATGACAAAAATAACACAACGGGTTTGCTTAAACGGCAAGAATATATTGGCTCATGGTTTCAGAAGGTAGAAGTTATAAATCAAGGCATTGGCAAGGCAATGCTTTGCTCTCAAAGTCTATAACATTCTGGCTCTGGCTTGCCTACAATACTTGGGGTTTCTCCCCTAACCTCTCTGCCTTTTGTCACCAGGACATCACTCTCCCCTTGAGTCTGCTTTTTTGGTTTCCACTGACCTCTACCTTCTGACCATGGCTTTATCTGTCTCCAGATTTCTTCTGCTGACTCAATTACTATGGATTGAGGCCTACATGACTTCAGGTGGACCACAGCTTAACTGAAAATAACATTCTCTAAAGGTCCCATTTATATGAATAAATAAATTAAGAGTAATATTAACAATATGTATTTATTTGTGGTACTTATTTGAGCCAACCACATTTTCTGACTTCAAAAGTAACTACAAAGCTATAGTAATCAAAAGAGTTAGGTAATGGCATAAAGCTATACTAGTGGAATAAAACTGAGAGTTCAGAAATAAACCCACCCATATATGGCCAATTGATTTTTGACAAGGGTTCCATATACATTAATTGGGGGAAAGAATGGTCTTTTCAATAAATTGAGTGTGAAAACTGGATATGCGCATGCACAAGGTTACACTGAAATTCTACCTCACATCATAAACAAAAATCAATTCAAAATGGATCAATGACCAAAACAAAAGAGCTAAAACCATAAAACTCTTAGAAGTAAACATAGGGAGAAACTTTTATAGCCTTAGATTTAGTAGTGATTTCTTAGCTATGACACCAAAAGCAAGAGGAGCAATGAAAAAATAAATAAGATGGATTTCATCAAAATTAAAAACCTTTGTACATCAAAAGATATAATCATGCAAATGAAAAACTACAAATGAAAGAAAATAATTGCTAATCATATATCTGATAAAGGTATAATATCCAAAGTACATTAAGAAATGTTACAACTCAATAACAAAAAGAAAAAAACCCATTTTAAACATGGACAAAGGACTTGAAACATTTCTTCACAGATATACAATTGGACTCTAAGCATAAGAAAAGATGCTCAACATCACTGGTCATCAAGGAATTACAAATAAAAACCACAATGAGATATCGCCTCACACCCACAAAGGTGGTTATTATTAAAAAATATAAAACAAAAAAAGTTGGCAAGGATGCAGAAAATTTGGAACATTTATATATTGATACATATTATGAAATGATACAGCCACTGTGGAAAGCAGTTTGTCAGATCCTTAGAAAGTTGAGCATAGAATTCCCACATGATCTAGGAAACTCACTTATTAGTGTTTATTCAAAGAATTGAAAATTAAAATTCAGATAGATACATGTACTTCAGTACTCACCATATGATTATTCACAGTAGCTAAAAGGTGGGAGAATCACAAGAATCCATGGAAAAATGAATGGTTAAACTAAATGTGTTATAAACATTCAATGGAATAGTATTTAGTCAAAAAAGGAATAAATGTTTGATGCATGTCACTACATGGTTTAACCCTGAGACTTCATGTTGATTGAAATAAACCAGACATGAATAGTTAAATATTGTGTAATCTCACTCACATGAAATACATAAAACAGGCAAATTCAGAGACATATAGTAGATAACAGATTACCATGGACTTAGGACATGAGGGAAATAGGGAACTACTGCTCTATGGTACAGGTTTTCTGTTTCAGGTGATGAAAAATTGGGGGTAATGGGTGTTGATGATGGTAGTAGAATATTTTAAATGTAATTAATACCAAAAATTGTGCACTTGAAAGTTGTTAAAATGGAAAAGTTTTATTTGTATATATGTTACTACTTTAAAAGCTTTAAATATTATACATATATATATATAATGTCCATAACACTTGTTTTATTTTCTTTATCACGTTTTCTAGTCTATTTGCTTTATAAGAGAAACAGATATGTCAGAATAGTTCATCTTTATGTAATCAGCTTTTAAAATAATGCCCAGGAAATATAAACTTTACAAATATATATATTGACAAATTACTGAGAATGAATGTGTGAATGGATGAGTAAACTACTTAAATCTCCATCAAAAACATTCCAAAATCAAGCCGGATTTTTTCTCCAGTGCTTTAATCAGACTTTAATGTTATTTTAATTTTGATAAAGAAATGGTGACACCTTGCATATTAGTCTCTAAAATATTCACTCTTTTAAGACTTGACACATCTTTTACTTCTTGTTATTTCTGATATCTAATATTGGCTTGGCACATTCCAGGCTACTAAATAATACAAAGTAAAAGAATGAAGTAAAAGAAACATTGTGGAAAACAAAGACATTATCAAGAATCTTACCAATTGTAAGCTACTCTTTACAATAAATTTAAATCCTTGAGCTGTTTTGAGGTTCAAATAGTCACATGAAGATCAAGTAACCGCTTCTTCTTTAATTTTCCCTGTGGTCTTTTTTGTGACCAAAGACATGGTCTATACCATGTGCTGTTAAAGCCCAATTGTTGATGTATTTGTTACCTCCTCATCTCTGACAATTTCTTTCACTGTTTAGCATTCCTAAAACATTGTAAAGATTCTGTTTTTAAAACGACTTCTTTTAAACTTCACATTGTTGAAGATTTCTATTCCAGTTCACACTCTCCAATAAATATATTATACTTCTAATAGATTTTTATACTATTTAAGAATGGTACTCTGGACAAGCAGACAACATTCTGAGTTTATCTCTAAATTATTCTAACTAATCTAATGATTAGGTCACAAAATTTCACTTGTTAAAATATTTGTAAGAAA
>JAQZBX010020022.1:0-18918 GCA_029593785.1 Cabassous unicinctus
CCCTCAGACACCGCCCCAACATTCTCACGAACCCCTTCGAGCCCCCCCAAAGCAGTCCCCAGCCCCCTCAGCTCCGCCTCAGGCCCCGCCCTCGCGAGTTCCTTGGCTCAGGGCGCCTCTCGCGTGCGTCCCCAGCTCCCGCCCCGCAGCCCGGCGGTCGGTCCCGGGCCGGCGGCCCCCGCCAGCCGCCGCCGCCGGCCCCGCCCCCGGGCACCATGCTGCCCTCGCAGGAGGCCTCCAAGCTCTACCACGAGCACTACATGCGGAACTCGCGGGCCATCGGCGTGCTGTGGGCCATCTTCACCATCTGCTTCGCCATCATCAACGTGGTGGTCTTCATCCAGCCCTACTGGGTGGGCGACAGCGTGAGCACCCCCAAGCCCGGCTACTTCGGCCTCTTCCACTACTGCGTGGGCAGCGGGCTGGCGGGCCGCGAGCTCACCTGCCGCGGCTCCTTCACCGACTTCAGCACGATTCCGTCGGGCGCCTTCAAGGCGGCCGCCTTCTTCGTGCTGCTCTCCATGGTGCTGATCCTCGGCTGCATCACCTGCTTTGCGCTTTTCTTCTTCTGCAACACGGCCACAGTCTACAAGATCTGCGCCTGGATGCAGCTCTTGGCAGGTAGGGGGAGGGGCGGGGGTGGGACCTCCAGACCAGGCGCCAGGGACGGGGGCTCCTTCCTGCTAGGTACCCTTCTTGGAGGAGTCAGAGGTAGGCTCTGCTCCTCTGTCTTTAAGACACTCATCTCCTTGGCTGACCCTCAGCAGCCACTGGAAGTGGGGATTCAATGAGAGACAACTTGGGGCAGGGGGCAGAGCTTTATAACTGGATCCTGGGTTCTGTGTACCCTGATATGGGCAGACTGCGTTTATTGGTGGGTTAGTGTTATGTTAGCGTCTCTGAGAGTCATTGTCCAGGGGAGCATCTCTAGGAGAGATATTTGTCTGAGTGAGGGATTGCACTATGTGTGATCAATTCCTATTGTATTGCAAAGAGAATGAGATGGGGAATCAAGAGGTCTGGCTTTGACCTTTAACTTCCTAACATGATCAACTTGGGTGTCTTGTTTCACTTCTCTGAGCCTCAGTTTCCTCATCTGTAAAACAGTGGAGAGGATTCCAAGAGGACAAATGAAAGAGAATCTTGTGAACTGTGAAGTGCTGTGAAAAGAGGAGAAGGATGTCTATAGTGGTCCAGCCAACAGTTGAGAGGCAGGTAGTTGACAACACTTGGCAACATGAGTCTCCCCCTCCTACAAACCACAGTGCAAAAAGGTCTCTGGTGCCATGCCCAAGGGGAATGAATTCCTGAGACCCTCTAAAATGTTTGGCTAAGAGAGTGTGCTTGTCTGAAAACAAGAGAATGGCCTTTTTGGGAATAAGAAATGCTAAGACAGTTTGCCAGGATCCATTAGAGTCCCCTACCCCCACTCACTTTTCGATCGAAGACAAAATTTTGAAAACTCAACAACTTGAATATTTGCCTAATTGCAGGCAGGGATGAGAGTTGCTCTGGGGAAAGTGGGGCCAGGGGATGGCAGGGGTAGGGGAGAAGGACTGGTAAAAGCTATGAAAAAGTTTGGGGCCCTCCAGGAGTGGGAAAGAAAAAAGAAAATGTGATAGTCAGGTGGTAGAGATGGCTTTTAAAATTTTTTTTATTAAAAAAAAACATTTTTATTAGAGAGGTTGTGAACTTACAAAACAATCATGCACATGTGTGGAATTTCCATACAACACCCCTCCACCAACATACTACATTGTTGTGGAACATTTGTTACAGATAATGAGATACTATCATCAGACTATTACCGCTAATAACTACGGTCTATAGTGTACATTTGGTATATTTTTTCCATACCCCCCTATTATTAACACAATACATCTTTGGCATTGATGCAAGAATATTACAGTATTGCTGTTCACTGGGGTCCATACATTACATTAATTGTATTTTTTTAGAGATAGCTTTTTAAATAAGCACTTCAAGACAGACATTCAGCAAGTGTCAGCCCCTTCAAAAGAGACCCCTTGGGAGAGTTGTTATGTCACTCAATGATTCCACCACTTAAGCATTGCAAGGAATTTTCATCAAAGGGTACAGTGTATTCTTTTGAACATTTTCGAGGGAAAACCTCTTTTAAAGGAGGGATATAACTTTGGCTGGAAGTCGCTCCGGGCCAAGTGCAGAAAGTAAGGTGGGTGATCAAATTGAGTGTTTTGATTGGGTTGAAGGCCAGCACCATGGAACTGGTTTGCTTCTCCAAGAGAACATTTACAAATGCAGGGAGAAATGCTGCTCCATTTGGAACCATTTTGCAAGCACCCAAAAGGACTTCTTGGAAGAGGGCAGTGTTTATTCAAATGTGGACACACCAGTGGGCTTGTTTCAATCCATCTCACTCCCCTCAACTTAGACATATGTCTTCCAGGATCTTCGAAGTGGGTGTGAATGGAGAATTGTAAGATATAGGGGATATCTCTCCAAAATTTCTTAGTGGCACCTAGAGAGGTGGATCTTATATATTTCCATTCTATTCTTCCTCCAAAAGTAAGCTGGAAAGAATATATTTTCAAATGGAACACCCAGTTCTTCAACCTTAATTTGGAATCTGCAGATGGGTAGCTGACCTCTTGGCCCTCAAATTCTTTGTAATCCATGTAGGTTTAATCTTGGGGATTTGATGAACTGTCCAACAACTCCATGTAATCATAGAATTTCAGAGGTCTTAGAGATTATCTCCTTCAAATTCAACCCTCTTTAGAAAGAGGAACATTAGCTTAGAGAAGTGAAGGGTTTTGCTCAAAGTCATGCAGTCAGAAAGGCAGTAAGCTAGGACTAAGGCCTGGGTTTCTTGACTCCTGGCCCAGTGCTCTTTTCCTTGTGTTACTGCCTTACCACTGAGGGCTGAGGGGACAGTTGGAAGAGTTGAGCAATTTGTCCCGTTTTGCTCAGAGATTTCTCAGTTATCTGGGTAAGTGAGTGATTCACTTTGCCTAATAAAGTTCCACCAGGCCAGAGGCCAGAGCACTGGACTACGAGTCGTAGGCAGCAGGATCTTGGCTGACTGTGCCTGTGACTCACCATGCAGTGTTAGGCAAGTCTTTTTTGCCTAAATCTGTTTTCTTATTGTACAATGGAGGATAGGGGAGGGGTAGTTAGAGTAGTTAATTTAAAGTATCTCTTTCAGCCCTGTGGGGCTCCCATAAAAACTCTTTCACCAAGATAAATCCATTCAGGAAGTGAGAAATCATTCATCCTCAGAGGAACTGCAGAGAAGCAAAGGTCCTGGTTTGTGTCAGATAAGAATTAGAATGCCTGTGTTATGATTCTTGTTCCAGTGAACTTTTATTCAAGTGTTTTAGGGGCTTCTAAGCACAGAGCACTGGACCATTGGAAAAAGGCAGAGATATTTATTGCCTTATTTCTCACCTGCTTTGTGGTCACCCTTATGCTAGATGCTGCAATATGGAGATATAGAAGACACCATTCTTGTCCTCAAGTAGCTCAGGTCTATAAAATGTAATCCCTGCTCTCAGGAAGCTTACCATCACTGTATTGATCAGCAACCTCTCGGTGGCAAGTGACAGAAACCCAGTTCAAACTGGTTTAAATAGATTAAAAAAATAAAGAGGGCAGGGTTTATTGTCTCGCATAACTTAAAATCAAGAATATATGGCTTAAAAAAAAAAAAAAGAGGGAGCTTCAGGCAGGGATGGATCCAAGTGCTCAGATAATACCATTAAGAACCAATCTCTCTCCATTTCCTGGTTCCTCTATTTTGGCTTTAAGTCCACTTCTCTCTTTAAGATGATAACTACGGCCTCTGGCAGCTCTGAATTTACATTGCCTCAGCTTAGCAGTGCCTCTGGAAAAAGAACATGTGTTTCCCAGTGATTCCAGCTGATTGTCATTGGGCTGATTCTCACTGACCTAGTTTTGATCAAGTACCTCTTAGTTCATCATGGTGACGTTTTATAAGGCTTGGACCTTACTCCCATCCCAGGACCACGTGGACTGATAGTGGAGAAAGTTCATGTCCCACAAAGGGAAGTCAAGTGCAACCACTGGAAGGAGGGGGTGTATAGATAAGATGAGTGTAGACAGAAACTTTCCTTTGAGCACTAATGCATGCTGCGCTGCAAGTGCTGTGGAAACCTAGAGAAATAGAGGGGCTGCTGGCTTAGTTGGGAAGTGAGGCTTGAGCTGAGCAGGGTGTTGACAGGGATGAGGTATGAGAGAGCATTCTGAGTGGAGAGGAAAATCGTGGGTAGAAACGCAGAGGTGAGGAAGCCACGTCTAGCTTGCGTGTAGCATCCCTGTCGGGAAGGCATGATGGGGCCACAGTGTGCAAGGCTCTGAATGTCAGGGCCCGGAAATTGGACTTTAATCAGCAGGCAGTTGGACGCTGCTACTACTGTTATTATTCAAGAAAAATAACAAGCATTTTCTGAGTCTTTCCTACGTGCTAGACCATGTGCTAAGCATTTTATTTACATAATATTATTTAAGCCTCACAACAATCCTGTGGAATAGGTACTATTGTTATTTTATAGATGAACAGAGTCTCAAAGAGGGTGTCATTTGTCCAAGGTCATACAGGGAGTATGTGGTGGAGCCAGGATTGTAATTCTCCCTCTCTCTGACTTCAAAGCCCAAGCTCTTGGTTAAAGGAGGATTAATGGTGGGGATAGCAGCAGGATGTGTCTGCTAAGTCAAGAGGCTGGAGGATCCAGGTGGCTCTTTAAGGAATTAGGGGTTAGCTTTTCAGGGCTTCTCAGGATATTTCTACCCTTCTTTTCTTTTTTTTACTAAGCTCATATAATGTGGTAGCTTCTAGGCTAGGCATTTTCACATTCATTGTCGCTTACTCTTCATCTCTTAAAAAAAAAATACAGGTATTATCATCCTCATCTTACAGGTGAGGACACTGAGGCTCAGAGAGGCCATGTGACCTCCTAAGGCCATCTAGGTGGTAAGTGGATGGTCTGGAATTTGAACCCAGGTCTCCTGACTCTGAGGGCTGTGCTTTCTTGGCCAAACTCTGAAAACCTCTCCAGAACTCCTTTGCCATTGCCTGACACTTTCATTTTGTATGCTATTGGTTCAACTAGAGTGGAGTGTCCTGGAGGGCAAGGATCTATGTTTGCTATTTCAGTGCAGACATACAGTAGGTGCTCAGCCATTGTCTGTTGAATGAGTGAAAGTGAATGGATGAACATACTGGGAGTAAAGGAGGCACGTATTTGGAGTTAGCTCATCTGAGGCCATTCACACTTCAGTGTGCACCACCAGGAAGCTTGTTAAAACTGTAAATTCCAAGGCTCTACCCTCCCCCCTCCCACTCTGATTCCATATGTCTAGGGTGTATCCAAGAATGTGTATTTTTATTCTGATGCAGGTGGCCAGTGTGCCAAGTTTTGAGAAGTACTAGTCACTTGAATTAAGGAGGCAAACAGGAAAGAAACTGAAGATTATTGAGATGTGCATGTGGCTGTTGGCTCGAGGCCTCCTTTCCTTACCACATAGGCCTCCAAAGGGCAGCTTGAGCATCCTCTCAACATGGCAGCTGGCTTTCCCAGCAGGAGTGATCCAACAGAAGGATAACAAGGAAGATGCCTTTTATGGCCTAATCTGACCTTATGCCATCAATTATGTCATACTCTTTGTTAGAAGCAAGTTACTAATGTACTCTATATTCAAGAGGTGGGGAATTAAGTTCCTCCTAGAAGGATTTGGGGATATATTTTAAAACCACCACAAATGGTAACATACTAAAGACTTGGACTGTATCTTGCTATTTTTTTATTCAACAATATATCTTGGAGATTGTTCCATATCATTACAGAAAGATCCACCTCTTTCTTAATATCGGCATCATATACTTTTGTATAACTGTGCCATAATATATTTAACCTATCTCCTATTGATGCAGTATTTTCATATAACAATACTGCAATGGCTAACTTATATTGTACATAAGCAATTTGATACATATGTTAGTATGAGGCTAGAAGAACTCCCTAGAATGACATTGCTGAATTAAATGCTATATATAAGTTACAATCTCACCAGCAATGTATGAAAGTACTTGTTTCATTACATCCTTGCCAACTCAATGTGTTATCAAATGTTTTATCTTTGGTAATCTGATGGATATAAAGCTGTTATACAGTAGTAATTTGCCTTTCTCTTATGAATGAGATTGAGCACCTTAAATAATTTTTCCCTGTAAACTGAGTTCTTATACATTTTTCTCTCAAGTTAATGGTATTTTTTTTCTCATTGATTTTTAAGATCTCTTTATATATTAAGAAAATAGCCCCTTGTCTGTGATATGAGCTACAAATATTGTTTCCCAGTTTGTTATAGTTTGACTTTGTCTATACATTTTTTCCCCTGGAGTGAAATTCGATTTTTCTTAATATAAGCTAATCATCAATTCCCTCGTTTATATCTCCTGGACTTAGTGTAATACCTAAGAACAGTCTTGAAGTGTTTTAAGTATGAGGGAAACACAATCAGATCTGGCTGTTGATAGGATGGATTGGAGGTGTCAGGAAGACGAGGGCTGGACTTTTCTTATTCTGAAAGCCTCTTCTTTTTGTCTTTTTCTTTTAATTCCCATTTCATGCTATTTATCTTCATTCACTTTTTATCCCAGAGCAGCTTAATGGCATAAATGAGAACTCTGGATTAGGGGGTCTGTACCTGGTACATAGTAGGTGCTTAGTGTCTATTGAATGAATGAGTGATGATATCTGATTCCAGTTCCAGCTCCACCACTCTCTCCTATGGAGGCAGCATAATTCAGTGGCCAGACAGCCTACATTTGAGTCCTGACTGTGCCAATACCAGCTGAGTGTTCTTAGTAAGGTTGCTTAATTTCTGGGTCTCAGTTCCCTCAACTATAAAATGGGGACAATAATAGTAACCACCTCATGAAGATGTTGAATGATTAATTGTGAATATGTGTACAGACCTTGGCAACAAAGTAATAATTATTATTAATAATTATCAATTAATCATGATTATTAGTTGTGTGACCCATGTCAAATCGCTTTGGCTCCAACATTCCATGGCCCATGCTAGAACAAGGGAGGAAAGGTTGAAAAGTGGAAGAGTGGGAGACGAACTTGGAAAAGTAGGTAGGATTAGCTTATGGAGAACCTGGAAAGTTGGGCCTTGGAATTTGGGTCTATTCCCTAGGCATTGAGCAGCCACTTTTAGGCATGGAAGTGGCCAGGACCAGATGTGAGTTTAGAAAGATAACCTGTCAGAAGCCTGCTGGGAGGCAGGGAGCCCTGGGAGAAGGTGTGTGGTCCAGGTGCTCTGAGGATGAGCCTGGGGGTGGAAGAGCAGGAGGAAGACTTGAGACCTGTTTAGGAGATCAGTTGCATGTATGGGGGCAGTGAGGAAGAGGCACATATTGCAGATGATTCCAAGTTTCCGCCACGGATGGCTGCTTCTCTGGAATGCTGTTCACAAAGGATGCAGGAGGAAGAGCAGGCTCAGGGTGAGAGGAGATAAGGTCAGTTTGGGAAATGTTGAATTTGAGGTTGCTGTGGGATGCAGAAGAGGAAAGATTCAGCAAGCAATTGGATATTTGGGTCTGGAGTTCAGAAGATGGGTCTCAGCTGGAAATGTCCAGAGAACAACGGGAGGCTTTTGACCAATCCTAGAGATGGGTGCGGCAGAGCTGACCTACGGCTGGGGCACCAGGAGAGGAGGGGCCGATTCAAAGTTACACTAAGAGGCTGTGGGCTCAGGGCAGGCTGCGCCTAGGGGTGATGGCCAAGAGTCGGTAACCCTTACCTAGTAATTACTGTGCAAAGCAATAGGCGTCCCTTATCTCCGTAACGGCATCTGTGATACCAGATACAATTATCTGGGTTCCTAACCATCTTCCCTACTAAACTGTGAGCTCCTTAAGATCTGCAACCAGGAGCTGAGAACTGAATGACTTCAGGGAAGAGTGTCCCAGGCTGAGGGAAGGGTTAGTGCAAAGGCCCGGAGGTAGAAATGACAGAAAGGAGGAAGGAGGGCAGTGTGGCTTCCATGAGTGAGGGGCCTAGGTGGTATGAGAGGAAGGGAGAGTCAGAGACTGTGGGGCCAGGACCAGGGCTCCGGATTCTATTCTAATTTCAATGGGAAGCTATTGGAGGGTTTTAAGCCGGGGAGTAATACGATGGATGTGTCTGAAAGGTCACTCTGGATGCTGAGTGGAGCACAGACAATGATGGGGCAAGGTGGATGCCCTTTAGGAGGCCATTTAGGAGGCTACTGCAGTCAACCAGGAGAGAGCTCACTGGCAGCTTGGAGCAAGGCCGGAGCAGTGGGGACCAAGGGAAGGAGTCAGATTCTGGATATTTCTTGGAAGCTGAGCCAGTCAGCCTTGCAGATGGATTGGGTGTGGGAGGTGAGGGAAATGGATGCGCCCTAGGCTTTGGACCCAGCGCCTGGGTGGCTGGATAGTGGGGAGCCCAGGCACAGGAGTCCCCTGGGCTGACAGGGGCATTACGATTGGGCCTGGATCTCTCAAATCTAGTGGGTCATGGGTTACCTGTTAGCAAAGGCCCAGCCTCTTGTGTGAAAATAAGCCCCTGCCTTTGTGGGCAGGAGCAGAGCCGGACGCTCAGACCTGGTCAGGAGGGGCATGTGGACAAGCATCTCCTCCTCGGCCCCATCCAACCTCCTTCCCCTGAGGGTCTCTCTGTAAGATGATGCTCATTACCTCCCTCTCCTGTGCTGGGCCTGGGGAAGCCGTTCCCTTTGGAAGCTGTTGTCCCATTGCAGACCAGAGCCCTTCACCGGCTCCCCTCAGCCCCAAAGGCAGCCCAGTCATTTCCAGGAAAACCATCCTCAGCATGAGGGAGGGAGTCCCAGAGAATACAAGCAGCCCATCGTGCATTCTGTACTATACTGATTCTGTACATCTCTCCCCTTTTTAAAAGACTGTTATTGTTTTTCCTAATTATCATTGTTCTTGATAGAAAAATTGGAGAATATCGATAAGCAAAATTATACGCCTAATCTCATCCTGCCATAGATTCTTAACTGCTTGGTCTATTCTCATAACACTAGAGTGTACTGGTTATAAGCAGGCTCTGGAGGCCAACTGGATTCAAATCCTCATTCTGCAACTTACTGTGTGACCTTGGATAACTTGCTTAACCTTTCTGCTCCTCAGCATCCTCATCTATAAAAAGAGGATAACAACAATGCCTACCCCCACAGAGTTGTTCTGGGGATTAAAGGAGCTAATGTATATAGTGCCTGGCGTGGTAGATTCTATCTATTTGCTATAGCTATGTATGTATTTTTTTTCCAAAATGAAATTACATTGTATGTTATTTTATTTTTTTTAAAGATTTATTTATTTTTTATTTATTTATCCCCCCCCCCTTGCTGCTTGTGCTGCTGTGTCCATTCGCTGCGTGTCTTCTCTGTGTCTGCTTATCTCCCCCTTGCTGTGAGGTCTTGCCGCATCAGCCCACGGCGCCGCGCGAGCTGGCCTGCCCTCACAAGGAGGCCCTGGGAAGTGAACCCGGGGCCTCTCATATGGTAAACGGGTGCTCTATCCATTGCGCCACACCCGCTTCCTGCCGTGAGGTTGCTGCATCAGCCCACCGCACCGCTCAGGCCAGCGCGCCCTCACAAGGAGGCCTCGGGACGCGAACCCAGGCCTCCCATATGGTATACGGGGGCTCTATCCACTGAGCCACACCCGCTTCCCTGTATGTTATTTTTTACAGCCTCTCTTTCTACCTAACATATCATGAGAATCTCCTGGGTCATTACCTCTTCCTCAATATAATTTTTTTTTTTTTAGGTACTGAGGGCCGGGGATTGAACCCGGAACCTTGTATATGGGAAGCCGGCGATCAACCACTGAGCCACATCAGCTTCCCTGAGTTAGTTTTTTCTTTTGTTTTGCTTATTTGTTTTTTTCAGGAGGCACTGGGAACTGAACCTGGGACGTCCTATGTGGGAAGCAGGTGCTCAACGGCTTCAGCCACATCCACTCCCCAATATAATTTCAATAGAGTAGTATTCCATGGCATGAAAGAGCTACATTCCCATATTGTTGAATATTAGGTTGTTTCTTTCTTTGCTTCCTTTCTCTCTCTCTCTCTCTCTCTCTCAAATGACAATGTGCTGGGCCTCCTCAGCTAAATCTTGTAGCAAACCCATGAGCATCTTCTTAAGATAAATTCCTAGAAATGGGCAAACTCAGTCAAAAGGGGTATAGAGATTTTAATTTTTATGTTTTTGAGATCAGTGCATTCTTTCTGAGTTATAGTTGGCCTGTGCATTGCCATTCTTTGATGATGTGTTTCCCTCCTAGTGAATGAAAATCTCCGGCAATAATCACTTATTAGTATTCGACTACCTGCCCAACTTAAGGTAATATTCCCATGATTCAAAATTCAAAAGGTGCAACAGGCTATCAGTGAAAATTCTCCCTCCCACCCTGTCCCCAACCACCTAGTTCTCCTCTGTAGAAGTAACCAGTGTTACCAGTGTCTTATAAATCCTTCCAGAAATATTTTAAACACATGCAAGTAAATACACACCCACATCTTTCCTCCTTCTTTAGAGAAATGGTAACCCCCATACCCTATGTGTTATTTTGGACCTTGCCTTTCACTTAGCAGTGTATCTAGAAATCATTCCACATCAGCACATAAAGAGCTTCCGCATTCTCTTTTATGACTGCATAATATGCCATTGTATGGTCCTACTATATATATAGAAATCATTTACCTATTGGTGGACATTTAGGTAGTTTCCATTGCTTACTTATTACATACAATGGTATGCAGACTTTTAAAGGCAAATCAATTTTATTGATGCGTGTTAATAAAGCGTACTAGAATTTTTTAAAAAGTCTACTTTTATTGAAGTCTGACATACTTACAGAAAAGCACAAAATCACAAGTCTACAACTCCAAGAAGTTTCGCAAGGTGAACATGCCTGTGTAAATAGATCAAGAAGCTCACACCCCCTTCTGGTCACATACCCCCAAAGGTACTCACTCTCCTGACTTAAAATCCTATAGATTAGTTTTGCCTGTTTTTGAACTTTATGTAAACGGAATTATACTTTCGCGCAATGTGATGATTGTGAGATTTATCGAAGTTGTTGCACATAGCGGTTTGTTCATCCTTGTAGCTGTATACTATTCCACTGAATTAGAATGCCACAACTGATTTATCCATCCCACTGTTAATAGACACTTGGGTTGTTTCCAGTTTGGGACTATGGATAAAGCTTCCACGAACCTTCTAATACATGTCTTTTGGTGAACACATCCGCACATCCCAGCTGGGGATACGCTGAGAAGTGGTTCCTAGGTGGTGGCTGAGTAGGTCCCACTCTGTAGCTAGCAGGGCCTACAGCTTTTGGAGGGTCGTGATGCACGGGGCTGGATTGCCCTCCATTACTCTCCTCTCTTAATTTGTAGGCTTTTTTCTTCCCTTGCTAGAAGCCTTGCGGGTGGTAAGGGGAGCTGGCGATGCAGCCCCTCACTGTCCTCCAGGACCCCTCAGCAGCTGGACACTGGCCCTTCCGCCCACAGAGGCCCATCTCTCAGATGACCCAGTCTTGCTGAGCTTCAATCTGCAGGGCCTGGGTGAGAGGGACCCCGGCTAAATAGCAATAGATGGCAGATCAGAAAAGCCATACCAGCAGAAAGGGGAGAGGGGCCCTCTTTGGAGTCTGCTCCGGGACAGAAAGCCTTGGGGCATCCATTTTGACCGACAGTATAGGGTAGCGCCTGCAGTATGTGGCAGGGAGTGGGACAGCTGAGCAGAAAGAGGCCTTCCCCTCCGAGAGCCCAGCTCAGCAGATGTCTCTTAGGGATGATGGCGTAACAGTATTTTAATGAAACTATTAAAATAGCTAAGCATAAAATGTATCATTAGAAAGCTTTATATAAAGGCTTATTTATAGCACCAGCTTTACAAACACCTAAATATAAAGTATTTTTTTCTCTTACTCTTTACCACTTCTTAGTCTTGTCCTAGTTTTAGGCCCCAAACTAAAGTAATGTTTTTCCTTTAAACTCTCCTTTTGTTTCTTAGTTATTTCTTAGAAGCTTAAGAAGGGGGAACAGATGTAGCTAAAGTAGTTGAGCACCTGCTTCCCACATAGAAGGTCCCAGGTTTGATCCCTGGTATCACCTAAAAACCAACAAACAAATGAAAAAAACCAACTCTCAAGGGGAAGTGGATGCAGCTCAGTGGTTCTAATCCCAGGTACCTCCTAAAAAAAAAACAAAAAACTTAAATATAGATTTTATTATAAAAGTAATATATGTAGATGGTAAACACTTTCCACAGTATAGGAGGGTAGAGAATGAAAAGTGTCTTCTCTCTCTACTTCCCTCCCTCTCCTAGGCCCACCTCTCAAAGGTAACCATCATTAAATTGCTTCTGTATCATACCAGAAATGTTTATAGATATGCAAACATATATGTGTATTCTTCAAACATTTAATAGTTTATGTTTTTAAATTACACAAGTGATATATGAATGCATTCACTCTGTGAAAAGCTAAAACCTTACAAAGAGGCTAAAGGTCCCACTCCCTCCCTGCCCAGAGGCAACCACTCTTATAAATGAAGTTTCTATTTTTCACAATCTCTTCCTGTACTTTTACATACATGTCCGTGAGGGTAATATATCATGCCGTTTGTGCCCCCTGCTTTTTCAAAACACAAGAAGAATTATACCTGGGCGTAGTCTTCCTGCCTGCTTGTTGAGCATGGGCTCTGGCCCGGGTGGGCTGGGGGTGACTCCCTTCTTGCTGTGTGCCCTTGTGCATATCACTTAGCCTTCCATTTGTAAAGTGGGGATGACAATAAATTCACTCACAGAAAGCAGTTAGAACAGAGCCTGGAATGTAGACAACACGGGGTACATGTTTGATTTTTTAAAAATTGGGATTGCTGTTTTCAGCCGACACCATATCTGAGAACGCTATCTGTGTTGCTCTTTATAGAGCCACCCCATTCTTTCTAACTGTTGCTAAGTATTCCATAATACGTACCTTCTTAAAAAAACAAAGATGGGATCACACTTTATATGATTTTCTTTTTATATGATACTATATCTTAGAAGATTCTCCAACAACATATACAGTTGTACACCATCCTTTTTAATGGCTTAGTAGTATTCCATGGCATGGGTACACCATACTTAATTTAACCAGTTCCCTCTTAATGAATATTTGTTTTCAGGCCTTTGTTATAAAGATGGTGGTGCAGTGAACCCCTTTGGATACATTCTTTGTGTGCATGCACAAGTATAGCCACAGAATAAATTTTGAGTTCAAGGGGTAAATGCATTTACTATTTTTATGGCTACTGTCAAATTGTTCTTCAAGCAAAGTGCACATGCCGCTCACACACCCCACAAACAATGAGGTATACTGACACTAACAGTGAGGATAGTGACTACTCGATCTACCTCATGACCTTGAGAAGTTGGTATCACTATCCTTGTGAAGATGAAACTGAGGTTCAGAAAGGCTAAGTGACTTGTCCAAGGACACACAGCTAAAGTATTTTTTTCCCAATTGGCAATACATGCACATGATACAAAATTCAAAAAGAATAAAATACTACTGTAATAGGACTAGTTTTGGCTGCATGACATAGGAAAACCTAAAATAATTGCATCTTAAACATTAAAGGTTCTAGTTTCTTACATAAAGAAAAAAAAAAAAAAAAAGCCAAGACTTAGGCATTCCAGAACTGGGATGGTAGCTCCTGAAATCATCAGCTCTCTTCCCGCCCTTTCCTCCACCACTCCTGGGGCATGGCCCTTGTCCTCATTGTTGAATATGACTGCTAGAGCCCTAGCCATCACATCTGCATTCCAGGCAGCAAGATGGAGGAAGGAACAAAGAAAAAGAGGGCAAAGAGCACATTCTAGCATCCCTAAAAATCTATTTATATAATGCTATTTCCTTGAAGCCACACAACACACCTGCATACATTTTTGCGTAGTCATGTGGCCACTTCTAGCTGCAAGAGAGGCTGATAAAATGTCATCTTTATTCTGGACAGTAAAGAGCTCAGTTAAAAATGGGGGCTTTTAGTATTAAAGAGGCAGGCAGATGTGAACAGATACTGGAGTGGTTAACTAGCTGTCTCTGTACCAGTTTATAGTAAAAATTAAGCTTACCCCCTTCCCCAGGCAGCCACTGTTAACATTTCCTGAGTGTCTGGAACAAGGCTTCTGTGTCCTAATAATTGTCCATGCCGCTTCTTATCTGTCATGTCATTTGTTTCTCACAAGAACTCTATGAAGTAGGCAGGGCAGGTATCATGACCCCCTTTATACAGATGAGGAAACCAAAGCCCAGGGAGGTGAACTTCCTTTACCTAAAACTGCATGGTGAAGAACAGACCTGAGCCTCCTATTGAGGGGGTACAAGCAGCGTCTCCCGAATGTGGGACACACGCATGATGGCATTAGGCAGCAGTGGTGAGCATGTTATTCCATTTCCAGCTTCTTTTAGAACTTCAAGGAGAGAGTCTCAGTTTGGTGCTAATATGTCTTTAACTCCTGTCACACTTACTAATGGGTCTTTTAACAGAGAGAACAACCCTCAGGCTCCAAGAATTTGGCAGGCAAAAGTATCTTACTAGAATTTAATAACATTGTTTTGGCTTCATTGTGCTTATTTTTATAGCTTCCTTCTATTCAGGTTTTCAAATTCTTCTTTGTGCTCACTGTCTTCTTGATGTTCTTTATCTCTTTAGCCATATTGTCTTTCAACTCATTGATTTGATTTTGGAGATTCGTATGAACCTCGTTGATTAGTTGTCTCAAATCCTGTGTCTCATTTGGAGCTCTGATATATTCCTTTGCTTGGGCCATGTCTTCCATTTTCTTAGTATGGCTTGTAATTTTTTTGCTGATGTCTAGGCATCTGATTATGATGGTGAGTTTACCCTGATGCTCAATTTCTCTCTCTTTTGCAGAGATTTAGTAGCGGGAGGCTGTGTTACTGCTGTTCTTTGATTCTTGGTTCAACCTGTTCTAGGTCTTTAGGATTGTCCTTGTTAGTTGCTCAGACCTGGGCCATGGACCCAGTAATAGGTTACAGACCTGCTTCCAAGGGCCTTGGGAAGGCAGGCTGTAAAAGCTGGGAAAAAAACCTCTCTCACTTTTTACTTTTACTCTCACTTGCACTTCCTTGATCCTCCAGCAGATGTCGCTCTTTGACAGCCCTCTCAGTTCAAAACCCGTTTGGAGTGTGTTGGCTGTTGGCACTGAGAGCAACAACGTGACAGAGGATCCTGCCTGGAGGCTAAGAGCCTCCTAATTCAAACTTTTCTCAGAGGCAGTTCTCCAACCTTTGCTGGCTGCCCCCTCCCTTTTCCCGGGTAGGAAATAATTCCATTCCCCTCTGTTTCCTCAACAACCATTCCAGTCGGTAGGGAGGGTGATTGAGAGGGTCAGATTTCTTTAGTCCTGTGCCGGGCTCCCAGTGCTAACAATGGTGCAGCCCCACCCTGGAAGTGCTGGTGGGACACAGCAGACCAAATTTGTTGGCCAAAAGCTGAATCGGCCTTAGGCTGCGTCCCTCCCTCTTCTGTTTCCTGGGGAGGTGGATCCCTGCAGACCCCTCTGTCTGTAGCTGCTGGCCCGGACAGAGGGGTCTGCTTGATGGGTGGGAGAAGGGTGCCGGTGGCTGCAGCTGTAGCTTCTACTCACGGTCTTTCCTTTGACATTCTTTTCCTGTGCCCCTCTCTCTTCTGGGTGGTTTCCAGCCTTCCCCTGGTGTCCTAAATCCTAGAATATTTTTTTTTCCAGGCTGTTTCTGCTTGTCCTCTAGCTATTTTTCTGGGAGAGAAGTGAGTTCTGTATCTCTCTAATCCGCATCTTCCCCCGGATGTCCTAAGTTTCCTTCTATTATGATTCCTTCTAAATGATCCTGATTTCCTTTTCTTTGATGGTGTAAATTTCACTTTAAAAGTAAATATATCTAAGTTAAAAAGTGAATTTATTCCAAGAGAAACATTAAGCAAACGCATGTCTGAGTTTGAATACAGATCCCACCGCTTCCCAGTTGTGTGACAATGGATAAGATAAATACTTGGTTCCTATGAGCCTCAGTTTCCTCATCTGTAAATTGAGGATAATTTATCCCATCTCATAGATTTGTTATAGGATTACATGAGATAAAAATTGTCAGGTGCGGGGAACGGATGTGGCTCAAGTGGTTAAGTGCCTGCTTCCCACATGGGAGGTCCTGGGTTCAATTCCCCGCCCCGGTACCTCAAAAGAAAAAAAAAAGGTCAGGCACTTAGCACCTAACACCTAGTTAAGTATTAAATACTATGTTTTTACATCATTATTATTAGTATTAATATTATTAATCTTTCCTCTGTCACAACATCTCCTGGCTGCCTGGAGCAGGGAAAGTCAGTGGACTATAGGGTAAATGGAAAGAGATGCCTCATTCTAAGGCTCCTGCCCCTACCCCAGTAGTTCTCAACCATGTACGTTGTTGCCCACCAGGAGACATTTAGCAATGTATGGAAACCCTTTTTTTATTATCACCTTGGTGGAGGGGCTTGTCACTGGCATCTAGTGGAGAGAGGCCAAGGATGCTGCTAAACATCCTATGGTGGGCAGCCCCCACCACGACAAAGAATTATTCAGTCCAAATGTCAAAAACAATGAGGCTGAGAAACCCTGCCCTACCCTGAAGTCCCTGTCCCTGCACCGATGCTGGCACCTCATCAACAAGAGACTTGAACTTGGAATCCGAAGACCTGGCTCATTGCCTCATCCAGCACACAGAGATGCTGAAGCCTGCCTTGCCTGTAGTCAGTCCATTTCCTGCTGGTTGAGCCACTTGGTCACTTTGCTGGCCTAGGCTGTCCCTGGTGGTTGTTCCTGCCACACTTTTCCAGGTCCCAGGACCCATAGGTCTTTTCTCCATCTGTTGGACTTCTGGTGTTTCCTATTTCTCAGGGGGCCCCTGGGGCATCAGATCCACCCTCTAGGACACTGCATGGCAAGGGGGCAGAGGGTGGTGAGTGAAAGATGGAGAAAGAGCCCCCGTCCCCAATCCCCTCCTCTTCTCTGAGCACCCCTGTCATTCTGGGTCTCAGCCCCTAGTCCTTTGAAGCACTCCTTAGCATGCTTCACTATTCTCTTTGCATTTGGACCTGTTTATTTTATTCCTCCTGAGGCCAGACACCAAGCCCGCCTGTGTCCCCAGCACCCTGCACCCGGCACAGTACCTGCCACATAGGAGGCACTATGTGCGGTATGCAGGAAGGGAGAGGCAGAGAGAGGGAAGAGTAAGGAAATGGATATGGAGAAGGAAGAGGAGAGGAGAGGGGTGTTGAACTAATGTTAAATGCTGAGAGAGCTAAAGGAAAGGGAAAAGGGAGGATCGAGCCTGAGACTTAAGCATGATAGAGACAAGCGGAGAGAGAGACAGGGAGGGATGTGAAGAAACAGATGCAAAGAAAGAAAGATGAAAAGGGTGGAGAAGAGAAAGGAACGGAGACAGGTGTCTAGGGAGAGACAGAACGTGCAGGCTCAGAACAACGGGAAGAAAGGCTCATTGAGGTCGCGGTGGGCGCTGGGGGTGCGGAGCCTCACCGCCAGGAGCGCAGGGATAGGGACGCGGTTTCCATGGAGACGAGGATGCTCCAGGAGAGAGAGGAAACCGACTGAGGCGGGACCTGCCCCTCTGGCACCGCAGGAGGGGAGGGCGGGAGGGGAAGCAGCCGGGCCGTGTGGGGCTGCTCCTTTCCCAGGCTCTTCTCCAGCCTCCCTCCCGCTGGGGCAGTCAGAGCCCGAGGGTGCGGAAGGGTCCTGGGCACCCCGAGCCTGTGGCAGAGTCCGCTCCTTCTCTCCCATACTCGCATCCCTGGAGTTTCACCCTCCTCCCCCTCCCAGAGAAGGTCCTGGAGGGTCTTGCAAAGTGTCAGGGATATGTGGGGGGAAGGATGGGTCAAGTCTTCTCCGCAGGCTCCTCCTCCTCTTCCCCCCCAGGGTTCAGTCCTGGGCCTTCTCTCCAGTTTCCTTAACGTCCAGTCCTGGGGATTTAAATACCCACAAATGCCATTGTATCTCCAGCCCTGGTGTCTGCCCCGAGCTCCAGAATTCCCTCTCTACTTGGGTGTCTAACAGGCATCTCAGACTTAACTTCAATTCTTGAACTCACCTAACTCATTCCTGCCTTAGGGCGTTTGCATTTGCCCTTTCCTTTACCTGGACTTCTCCTCCCTGCCCTTAAGCGGAGCTGGGAAGAGTAATTATCTAGGAGGAGGCGGAAACCCTGCTTAGAATGTGTGCGGTTGGAGCGCGTGGCTGGGCCGCAGGACAGGGCGCGTGGCTTTAGCTGGGGACCACAGTGGTCGCTGCTCGTCGAGCAGGAGGGTGGGAGAGAGCAGAGGAGGCCAGGCTGGAATCAAGTCAGCTCCAGGCAGGGCCGAGGGGCCTCCACCCTGGTGGCAGGTGGGGAGGAGTCTGCGCCCGGGGAGCGCTCCCTCGCATGGTAGCTGTGGGAGGAAGCTGTCAAAGCCCAGCGACCCCGTCCCCACCCTGAGGCTAGACGCGCCTTATAGAGAGCGGGCAGAACTGACCCACACCCCACTTTGTCATCGCGGTCATCTAAAAGCCAGGGTAAGGCTCACGGGCCCCACAGCTCCCCTGTGGAACTTTCGGGTCTCAGACACAGTAACCCTGACAAAGGCGGGACCGATAGACAATACACGGGCCATGTCTCCGGCAGGCCATAGAGGTGAAGTCCCCAACGCTGCGTTTGGTGCAGAGGCTGAACCCGGGGGCTGCGGGCCGGGTAGGCGCTGATTGGCCTGCGCCCCTTTGCGAGCCAATCCCTGTTACCAGGGCATGCAATGTGCTGATTGGCTCAGGCTG
>JAQZBX010020022.1:19018-33432 GCA_029593785.1 Cabassous unicinctus
CCCCCCCCCCATTATTTCCTTAACTCTCATTATTTTTATCCTTCACACTATTTTTGATAACCGCTAACATTTGTTGGGGGACTTACTTTCAAGCCCTGTACATGTATTGTCTTACGTAATCTTTACAATCACTTGTAAAAATCACTTACCCTTATCCCCTTTTTATAAATGAGGAAACAGACGCCAAGGTGAAGGAACTTGCACAAGGTCACATAGTAAATAGCTGGACCAGGACCAGGATTTGAACCCCAGCACTCTTAACCCGCTTTGGGATAATGCACAGCCGGGATCCCCGTTCCCCACCACCCCAGACCTAGTGGCCCTCAGTAAATACCACTGAGCTAGCCAACGCCTGGCCCTGTGCTCGGGCATTACCTTATTTAATCCTCACAACAATCCTGTGAGGTAAGAACTATGATTTCCTTTATACAAAGAAAAGGGCCCAGAAAGATCCAGTGGCTTCCCCAGTCATGTAGCTGAGCGAGTGGAAGAACTAGGTTCAAACCTTATCCTTCTCATTCCACAGTCCATTCTCCTAAAACAGTGCTCAACGGCGTGAATGAGAACTCATTTCCAGCATCTTGAAGGGAAGGAAAATGGTATTCAGCAAATGAATGTATGAAACAATAACAACAAAAAGTTGAAGAGGATGGGAGAGGCTAAGCATGGTCAGGAATGATAGAGGGAGCTGAAGGAGGTGGCCATGATTTTCAATTTTCTCCTATTTCCAGGAAGGCTTCCTGGAAGAGGAGTTAATTTAATGGAAGAGAGAGGACATTGTGGGTTGAAGGAACTCGGAGGGCTTCCTGGAGGAGGAGCTGATTTGATGGGGGACGGGAGGGCATTGTGAGTTGGGGGAAGTTTCTGCTCCCCAAAGCAGGGAACAGTTCCCAGACCCTTCTATGTCTATGGAACCCACAGAAAGTGTTAAGAGCACTTTGACTGATGAGTAGCAGGAATGCTGGGGCCCAGCCAGAGGAGGGCTTCTGGTGGTGCTCAGCTCTGGGGAGTAATGAACGCATTCTCTCTTCCTCCCTGTGTGGTGGCACTGGCTCTTGCAACCCCTCAGCTCTGTGCCTCGTCCTGGGCTGCATGATCTTCCCCGACGGCTGGGACGCTGAGACCATCCGGGACATGTGCGGGGCCAAGACGGGGAAGTACTCCTTGGGGGACTGTTCGGTGCGCTGGGCCTACATCCTGGCCATCATTGGCATCCTCAACGCCCTCATTCTCTCCTTCCTCGCCTTCGTGCTGGGCAACCGGCAAACAGACCTGCTGCAGGAGGAGCTCAAGCAGGAGAACAAAGGCGAGTGCACAGGGCTGCAGGGCTGGGTGGCTGGGATGGGCACGGCCTGCTGCTTGAGGATCAGGACAATTTAAAATAAAAGTAGTAAACTTGATGCAAAAATTGGAAACATTCCTGACAACACTTTGAAAACAGCTTGAGGTTATCCCTCAGAGCTGAACATTTGCATGCCCTATGACCCAGCAAACCCACATCTGGGTCTAAAGCCACCAGAAATGTACAAAAATGCTTGTGGCAGCAGTTCTCAAAATTGCAATGGCCATTGATAAGAGAATGGATAAATAAATGGTGGTAGACTCACATCACAGTAAATAGTATCCAACTGTGAAAATGAATGAACTTCTGTTATATGTAACAGAATGGATGTGGCTTGGAAACATATTAAGAGAGGTAAAAAACCAAGATCCAGAAGATACTAGAATGATATTTTTATTGAGTTCAAAAACAAGCAGAACTAAGCAATCTATAACCATATATATGACTATATATATATATATTTTAAAGCAAAGAAATTGTAATAAATACAAGAGGTAGAATGGTGATTATCTTTGGTAGGGGTGGAATGGGAGGAAGCCAGGGCCATCAGATGGGGGACAAATAGGTATATGCAAATTATTGGTGAATTTATAATTTTTATGTGGAGTTCACAGGTGTTTATTACAATATGCTTTATAATTAGTATATTACATAAAAACTTTTGTTTATATGTGTATCAAGTAACATATTAAAATACAATAAAGAAAAAAATTACACTTAAGGCCAGAGCCTCCCTCTCTGCCTTCTTTGGGGGTAGCCTCAGTTATCAGACCCTTTTCTATGCATCTATTATATTAATATATCCCTTTATAAAATATATAGTGTTATGTGCTAACAGAAATGGCATTTCAGGGAGATCCATTTTTATCCAATGCTTAGTGTTACATTAGAGGAATGAATCAGAGTTTATTTAACCATTCTCCTTTCAGGGGACTTTTCCCCGTTTTTCACTGTTGTTGACAATGCTACAGTGTCAGTGTCAAGCTATAATCTTTTTTTTTTTTTTTTTACCGGGAGGTCCCAGGGATCAAACCCTGGTCCCTCCATATGGGAGAGGGACGCCCAACCATTTGAGCCACATCCGTCCCCCCAAGCTATCCCAAGCTATAATCTTTGAACATGACTTCTTATACACACGGGCAAGTGTTTTCTTGGTGCCTTTCAATAAGTGCAAGTGCACACTTAAAACTGTATGATAGTGCCAGACTGCTCTCCAAAGGGGTGGTGCTAATTTGCACCCCCCCCCCCGAAGCTAATTTCACAGTCAGAAGCTTCTGGCCTGGACGCCCACCCTGCCTCTGGATCAAGGAGAGACATGGCAGAGGGGGACAGAAACTGTCCTGTGAGTGAGAAATGGGAGTAGTAATTTTCATAGTCATGCAATTCCTTGAGCTTTTAGCATGTGCTGGGTCTGTATTTAGCACTTTCCATTTCTCCTGGAGTCTCCCCTCATCTGTGGAATAGGGATGATGGTAGTGAGGCTTAAATGAGGTAATGCACGCACGGTATTATCTCATTTGACGGGAGACAGCTTAGTATTGTGGTTGAAACTCTTCAGTTTCCTCGTCCATCAAATGAGGGTGATGAGGCAAGTACTGCCTCACCAGCCATCAGGTGAGGAAGAAATGAGACCACACCTGTAAAGTGGCGAGCACAGCATCTGGCACGTGATGAGTGCTCAAGAGAAGCTTTGAATCCACACAACTACCCAGTTGGGTTGGCTTCATGACCGACATTTTACAAATGAGAGCACCGAGTGACATGCCCAAGGTCACCTAAGTGGGGGAGCCAGTATTTGAACCCTGGTCCAGGTCCAAAGCCCAAGCTCTTCTCTTCCCCAGTGTGTCATGCTGCCTGTCTCAGCCCTTGAGGATAGAGATTTCCTGCCTCTCCTGGGCCCTTGTGGGCTGATGGCCGGCTGACCCATCTTTCTCTGGGGCCCCTTCCTATAGTGACCCTCAGACCAGGTGGTTTCTGAGGTCTTTGCATAGGTCAGAGCCTACCCTCTGGTGGCAGCTCCTGGAAGTGCAGGACCAAGGCCCAGGGTTAGGGCCTTTCTTAAAGGGGCTTGGGGACGTGACTAGGACCCAAGGCTCTCATGTGAGCTGGGCAGACTCAGCATCCTATCCTCCCTCCCCAAAGCTCCTGAGCCTGAGTGTAAAAAGTGACGTAAGGGGGCCCTAGTTTGCCTTTCTTCAGTGTCTGGGGGATGCCCATCCCTTCCTCAGGAGACGAGGATTCTTGAGAGTTCGAGAAAAGAGAGCCTCACAGCTCAGTTCTGTGTCAAAGACCTCTGAAACAATAGTAAAAAAAAACCACCACAAACTGCTACCATTACTAGCATTTGCTTTGTGATACAGTGAAAGTCCTTTACTGACATTATCTCTTTTTGACACCTCAGGGATACCCTGTGAAGATTATCAGCCCCATTTGACAGATGACGAAATGGGGTCTCAGAGAGGGCAAATGGCCTGCTCAAGGCCACGCAGCTAGTGAGAGGCTCGGCTGGGATTCCAGTTTCGCCCTGGAGGTTTCTGACTTTCTCCAATTTTCTCTCTCTGCCTTAGATTTTGTGAGCTCCACAATAAGCTCCGTGTTGCGGCCAGGAGGTGATGTTTCTGGATGGGGCGTCCTCCCCTGTCCCGTTGCTCACTCGCAGGGACCCTGAAGGCCGGGACCGCAGCCCAGGAATCGACCTGACTCCAGCTTGTCCTGTTTCCTGCCTTTCATCCTTTCATTCAAGTTCCGAAGGAAGGCCCCGACCTCAGACTTACTTCTTACCTACTACTCACCTCTAATCACCAGGCTTTGAAGAGGGGATAGGGCTAGGATGGAGCCCGGGCAGAGAAGTGTCCATCCAGACCCTGGAGGGTCCGATTCTGGCTCCTCCCTCAATCTGACCTAAGGGTGCCCAAATCCCACTGCCCCTGGGCTTCTCTGCTCTCTAAACTGGCCTGGAGGTCCCTGTAGAATCCCTGAGGGAAGGAGGCACTGTGACCAGTCCCCCAGGCTACCTGGGTTTCCCTTGCCTCCTCTGGCCCCTGCCTCCCACAGGAATTTAATCGAGACACTGCCCTGGGCCACGGTGGACCAGACTCTTTCCTACTTTTTTTTTTTTTTTTTTAAGCTTATGATGGTTCCACCTCATCTGTCATAAAACTCTAAGTGCCACCAGCCTCCCCAGGGCCTCTGATCTCACTCTAGCCTGCTCCCAGCTCTCCCCGAGGAATCTGAGCTACAACGAGGGAGAAAGCACAGGGTCTCCCTACCATCTACTGACTGCGGCCCTGTTTCACTCAGGGTCTGAGAGAAGACAGAAAGGCCCTGGAGCCGGTGGGAGGAGGCACGTTGACTCCTTTTTTGGTGGTGCCTGACCTTGGAAGCTGGAACTTTGTAGCTGCTCAGCCTGGGGCTGCCCTGGCCTCCTCTCTGCTGGGATGACTCGTCAATGACTGGACCCTTGACCCTGGCCTGTTTTGTACAGCAGACTTTTTGGCCCTGTTGTCAGGGTTGGGGGTTGGGGAGGGGGCCCCAAGGTTGAGAAGTCAGGGGATGCATCACCTCTCCTGTCCCTTGTTATGCCCCCTACCCTGGGCATCTGCCAAGGGCATAGACTGTCTTGCCTCTTTGATACTTTTCTGCATAACTTGAACTTGCAGGTCACCTCTGAACAGGGTACCCCCTGCCCCACCCCCAGGCCTTGTTACCCTGCCCTCGCCTCTTCCTCCTCCTTGCCCACCTTCTCGCCTTGCAAAATGCCCAGGGTCCATAGCCTGATGGGCAGTGCTTGGAGTCGAGGCATGTGTGTGTGTGTGCAAGTGTGTGTGCGTGTGTGTGTGTGTGTGTGGAGGGGGCAGATGAGAAGTCTTCTCTTCCTCTCCCCTCCCACTGTGGAGCTATCTCCCAACCACTTGGTAGGGGGCATGTGAGGGAGACTCCAGGTGTTTTTTGAACACCCCACAATACCTTGTGGATTTGGGGGCAGAGCCATCTAGCCATGGGAGTCCCCCACCCTGGGGCTTGGATAACTGCTTTCAGCACCTAGTTCAGGGGTGGCAAATTGGCTTCACTGCCTACTCCTATCCTTGGGTACTGGCTCCTGGGTCCACTGTTAAGTGTGAGACTTCCTGCAGGCTCAATGGGGAAGTGTGTGGTTATTATATAGTTAAGTCTGCCTCAGCCAAAGGAGGGGGAAAAAACAACAGTATGAATGCCATGTATTTGCCAAACCTTGTGTTCCTCTCCAAAGGATATGGACCAGAGGGTTAGGATTTCCAAGAAAGACTGTAGAAATCCTCTGCCTGTCTTCTCCTTCTGACCCTAACTGGAATTGGACACTGGGTCCTGGTAGGATTCCTGGAACCTGGAACTTACCAACTCTTGACCCCACCTTCTTAACTTACTTCTCTGAACACCCCCCCCCCATTCTCTTGCCCCAGCACTGTGCTCACCCCTCTATCCTGCTCCTACCAAGCCCCTCACTGCAGCAACACAGTTGGTGCCCTCCTCACCAGGCTGACACCCGGGTCCCCATGTTAAATGGGAGGGTGAGGGTAGTCTCATGGGAGGGTGGGAAGCAGGAGCTCCTCAGAGATATAAACCAAAGCCCAGTGTTGGAAGGCTGCAAGAGGCAGAGTTGGGAGAGAATGAGAGGAGTGGCCAAGAGCAAGCACTTAAGAATGGGGAGAAGACAGGGGGGGAGGAGAGAGAAGAGGGAGGTGCAGAGATAGAATGATAGAAGGGGAAGAGTCATAAGAGACCAGTAGAGAAGGAGATGGAGCGCTTCAGAGGTGGAGTGAGGGGTAGGGACTGAGAGAGACAGGTAAAGAGATGGAAAAAGACAGAGACTGAAACAACTGATCAGTCACACACAGAGAGGGGGACTGAGATGGATAGAGAACCTGGGATGGGGACAGACATGGATGGAAAGAAAAAGGAACAGGGCTGGGGAAAGAAGCAAATGGTGAGAAGACGCTGAGGTGGACTGGAAGAGACTGAGATGGAAGGAAAAAAGGAAGCGGAAACAGGGAAAGGGGCTGCTGTCTGGGTGCTGGTGAGGAGAGAGGACACCTACTACTCAAGGGGACCACCAGACCCCTGTGCCCTTTTGAAGAGGTTGGAACTGACCCCTCAGAGGCCAAGGGGCTGGAGGCTCAGGGCCCAGGCAGCCAAGGCCCTCCCCCTTTGTGGAATGGAGGATTGGGGTGGGGTGAAGCCACATTAGAAGGCAGGGCCCTAACCTCAGAGGGCAGAGGGGAACTGAGTCCAGGTGATTGTAGGAGTGGGTTAGTGCCAAGTGGCAGTGAAGAGGGAGGCCAAGTCCCTTTTCACATCACCATCCGCCCAGCCAGCTGTGCCCCTGGCAGAGGAAGGGGCAGCCTGGAGATGCATGAAGTGATTTTGGGGTTGGGTGGGCTGAAGCCTAAGGGGACTTCAGGGTAACAGGGGAGGGCTAGAGGTTGGAGGGGACACCAAGCCAGGGCCCTGTCCCTGAAGATTCAGCAGAGGTAGGAGCAGAGCTTATAACACATGCTTCAGCTAGGTGAGGATGAAGCCTTGCCAAGGCCCCTGCTCAGATGGCTCCCATGGGGCAAGGAAAACATTGTGGGAAGGGGAGTTCTGTGGTTTGGCTTTACCCAAGGCAGGTGATTTGGTTTTTGCCTTTAGGAGACTGAAGCAAAGGAGATCTTGCTCTAGGTCCCTGAGAGAAGCTGAGTTTTGAGCAGCACACAGAGGCACTCCTTCCCCAGCTCTGGCTGGATCAGTGGGGTGTGCCCTGGTCTGGGGATTCTTTTAGGATAGGCTAGTCAAGTCCTTCTAGATCTAGGGGTTTTGAAAACAACTCTCGTAGACCAGTATCCATGGAGGAAAATATTGTTTTCCTAAGGAGGTGAGGGCTGAGGGTAGAATTAAGATCATTTTCAGGGCTGAAAATGCCAAGATGAGAGCTTTTAGACAAGGCTGTGGGGAAAGAATCCTTGGGCCTTGAGATTCCTGCTTGGGCACAGGGGGAATTGCCCTTCTCCAGCTTCCAGAGCAAACTGGGAAAGGGAAATTCTCTTTAGGGCCTGTGCTGTGTCATTAGGATAGCTTGGTGTTGTCTACACCCCATTAGTAAGTTCTGTCTGAATGTGTCCTCACTCTTCATTGTCCAATTTGGCAACATTTATTTCGGTCTTGACCCCTTCTGCTGCTGCTGGATTTGAGCTTCAGTGCAGGTGGAATGATGTTCAAATAAAGAAACACTTTATATCACCTACGCTGGCTTTTCCTTCTGAGTCAGACCTCAGGGGATCAGGAGGGGCGAGAGTCAACCTGACCATATCAGGTTTGGCTGCATAGTAACAGAGCCTTACTCTCTTACCAAGACAGTTCATTTTATCACCACGTAAAATAAGTCTGGATGAAGCCAGACCATGGCTGATATGGCCCATAATGTCTTGAAGAACTCAGGCTTCTTTCTGCACTGTCACTTTCAATCCTGGCTTCTCTCCTCAAGGACACCTCATAGCCCAAGATGGCTCTGGAGCTCCAGTCACCTGGTCCACATTTTATTTGAAAGAGACTTCTGGAAATCCCATAGGACTAAGTTACATACTACATCTCACTGTAAGGGAGGCTAAAATTATACCGTTAACTGGGCACATTGCCACCCCAAACTAAATCGGGGTTCTGTTATTATGCCTGGCAGTCCATCACACTCCTGACTGTACGTGCTTGGCTCTGGACTTGAGGACTCTGCAAACAAGGCTCTGCCCTTTACTGGCTGTGTGGCCTTGGACAAGTCACTTCGCCTCTCTCTAAATCCCTATTGAAAAAATGTGAATTGCTTAGCTGTGCATGACACATTGTAATGTGCCCCAAATGGTAGCAGCTATGGTGACAATAATTTTTGCGCCTAGGAATTGAATCTTCATTCAACACATTTTGAGCACCTACTATATGCTAAAGACATAAGCTAGAAAAATGAACAAAGCAGGTTTCCTGTCTTAAAAGGACTGTCTGGCTGGGGAGACACATACGTAAAAATAAAGTGAAAGTATAATTTGGTAAGTGCAGGGTATGTGAGTGCCCTGGGTAGGGATCCTTATATGGCTTTTGGTGGGGTGAATAGAGTAGGGTAATGCTTAGTGTAGGATGGATAGGAGTTACGCAGGGAAGGGTTTAAAGGCCACACACTTTTCATGAAAGAAAAGGCATCTTGAGGAAAAGAGACCAGGGTGAGAAACAGAATGGTATGCGTGGAGAAGTAAAAGCAATTTAGAAATGCCTAAATGTAAAATGTGAGACGAGGGGTGAGAGATGAGTCTGGACAGGCAAGGGCTAGATGGTGAAAAAACCTGAGGCTGTGTACAGGAGTTTGGATTTAAGAGGAATGGGGAATCACAGGATTTTAAGCAGGACACACTTAGATTTACATTGTAGTGTGATCACTCTGGTTGTAGTGTTAGGGTGTGAGACAATTTCAGAGAAAGGGAAATCAGCTAAAAGTCTGTCCTTGAAGCTAGGTGGTGGCAGTGGGAGAGGCAGAGGTAGAGAATTAGGAAGTAGAACTGAGGTCCTTGGTAACAGAATGATTGTGGGATAAGGGAGAGAGTGGCATCATGGAGAATCGTAAATGTTTTTGCTTGAAGACTAGCAAAATTTGCAGAGACAGCAGGGAAGCAAGATAATCAGTTCTGTTTGGGACATGCTAAGTTGTACATGCATATGTGACATCCTGGTGTAGCTGTCCAATAGTTGACTTATGTGGATTAGGACGTTCAAAGAGAGATCTGAGTTACAAACATGAGCATACAGGTAATGGTTGAAACCAGAAGCATAGGTGAGCTTGCTCAGGGTGACTGCAAAGTGGGAAAAGAGCATGGGGCTATGAAATGCTGGAAACCACCAACGTTTAAGGGATGATGGAATAGATGTCCACAAAGTAGAGGGCAGTGGAAGAGTCAGACAGCTATACAGAGAACTGTAAGAGTGTGGTGTCATGGAAACCAAATACTTAATAGTTAGAGGGGAAGGTTAAACGCAGCAGAGGTACAGTATATAAGGGACTTGAACATATGCCCACTGGTTTTGAGAAAAGGAGGCCACTATTGAATTTGGTGAGCATTTTTGGAGGTGTGTGGAGAGAGCCAAATTGAGGTTTGTGCAGGGAGAGAATTAAGAGGTGACTGAGCGAGGATTACTTTTTGGAGAAATGTAGATTAGAAGGGGAAATGAGTGACTGTAATATTATCAAGAAATATTAAGTACACACACTGAACTAGCATTTTACCTAGAGGGGGATGTGGTAAGAAAGGAATCTCTTTACATATGGGAGAGTTCTGAGTGTTGATAGGTCATAGGTTAAAGATAAAGAGGAGGGACAGACCAGTGGAACAAGGTCCTGAGGGAGGTGGGAGTGAGCAGGTCCAGGCTGCAGAGGTTGGTCTTTAAGATGAAAGAGATGCTCAGTGATGTAACACTGGAGAAGAGGAGAGGAAGCATAAAGAAGCAAGTCACTTTTGGAGTACAGGGAAGTGCAGAGTTTAAGGGGGCTCTTGCCTGATGACATCTAAGTTAGTTTACCAGAACTGCTATCACAAATACCACAAAATGGGGCGGCTTAAACAATGGGAATTTATTGTCTCAGTTTTGGAGGCCAGAGGTTTGCTTTCCCCAGGGGTCGGGAGTGTTCTAGGTTGGCTTGCCGCAATCCTTGGGGTTCCTTGGCTTTATCTCTGCTTCCCATGCCATGGCAATGTCTTCTCCTTTTTCTTCCACATTCCTCCTGACTTACGGGTTCTCCCCCGTGTGCTTCTTTTTATAAAGCCTCCAGTAATCCAAATTAAGGCCCACTCTGCTTCAGTTGGTCACACCTTAACTAAAAATAGTATCTCCAAAAGGTCTTATTTACCATGGGTTCACACCAAACGGGAATAGACTGAGAACGTGTCTATGTTGGGGTATATAATTCAACCTACTATAGCATCAATTTTCTCAGTGAAGCAGGAGGCAAGGTCCATTATTGAAAGAGAGGCGGATGGCGTGTAGGGGGTTTGAGAAGAGTGGTGAAAGCTTGCACCAGTTGCTGAAAGATCTAAAGATGAAGTATGCTAAAAGAATGTTTCAGGAGATCCATCAGAGATCCAGGCTGGGTACTGAAAGAAAAGCCTGGACCTGGGCTGAAAGATGGAGAAAATGGAGGGACTAAGGAAACACTAAAGTTTATATGAAAGAGCTGGAAGGATAGGAGATTGTGGTTAGAGAGCTGGGTGTTCTGATTATTCTGTGGTTCCTGAAGACTTTGAAATGAGTGGTCAAGTAGCTGAGAGGCACTCTGGTTAGGATGTCCACCCAAATGGTGATGATAATGGCAGAAACTGGGGTGGAGGGAGAGATAAGTCAAAGTTTTCTAAGAATCAGAGTGTTTGGAAGGTTAAAAGATGATAGCAATGAAAAGGGCTGGAGGATGGAACAACCAGATGTTCTATCAGTGGAGAGGGGACTTTTATCTGAGGGACAAGATGTATTTGGAAACATCTGAGAGCCTCCACGTAACTGAGTATGGGAGAACCTGGGAAGGAGGGAAAGGTTGGTACACAAGATGGAGGATGTAGGGGTTTGTCTATAAAGTAGAAGAGGTGTCCAGAGGGCACAACAGAAAGGTTGAGAGATAAAGATGGGACAGGGAAAGGGAACCATCTTATAGGAGTAAAGAGTTTTGGGGAGGCCAGCTGACAGAGAAAACTTTCATTCTGGGAGGTAGCCAAGAGTGGCAGGAGCATGAAGTTGGTAGAATTAACCAGACTCAAAGTTTCAAAAAGAGCTCAAGTCCACTAAGGCAAGCAAAACGACTCGATGCTAGCTGCTGGTGCATGCACAGATCCTGAAGTGCTGGAAAGCTCATTTAAGTGCCAAGGGGGGTGCAGGAATTCAACCTCAGTGGGTTGGAGGCTTCTTCAAGTTCACTTAATCATTAAAACATTTATTGAGTGCCTCTTCTGGTTAGGTACTGCTAGGCTCTAGGAATCCAGAAATAAATCAGAAATGGCCCGGGGGCTCTATAAATCATCTCAAGCTTATCAATAGCAGGGTTGTTTGCCTCTGTTTATAGTGGTCAGGTAAGGTGGGTTTACGAATAACACAAATACAGAAAACAGCATAAAACAAATGTATAGATAAATGAAATATCAGAAAATACCCCTCTAATCACCATTTGAGAGGAGAGAGAATCTTGCCAGCAATCCCAGATGACCTTCATGTGATCCCTGTCTCCAAAGAGCAACCACTGTCTTGAGTTTTATGGTAATTACTTGAGTTTCTATAAAAGTTTAGTGCTGGCTTTTTTTTTTTTTTGATTAGTATGTCTTCCCCTTCATCTCTTGCAATTTAATTGTCAAAGAAACTGGATCATTTGTTATGTTATTCCACAGTTGGAATTTTGTTGGCTTCATTCTTGTGGTGTAGTTTAACATGTCCCACTGTTCTCTGTATTTCCAGCATATTAGTAATTGGACCTAGATGAGTAATCAGATTCAGGTGTGTGTTTAATGACCACTGCTTAGCTGATTTTTCATCAAGAGATACATGGTATCCACTTGTTTTTGTGTAAGTAGGAGCTGCTGATGCTCAATGCTTACATCTTTAATTCATTAGAGGTTGCAAAATAGTGATGTTCCAATTCTACCATTCTTTCTTCATTTATTTGTGGGAATACTTCCAAAAAGGGAAACGTACCCTCATTTGCTACCTGGTTACTAGTTGGTACAATGTGTACGGGAAAGGCAGTATATATGATGGACTCTATTTACCAGTTTTTATAAAAGAGTTAGTTCCCTAACATCTTCCAGAGGTGAACAATTATGTTTTTTTTTTTTTAAAGATTTATTTTATTTATCCCCCCCTTGCTGCTTGTGCTGCTGTGTCCATTTGCTGCGTGTCTTCTCCGTGTCTGCTTATCTCCCCCTTGCTGTGAGGTCTTGCCGCATCAGCCCACATCTGCCACGTGAGCCGGCCTGCCCTCACAAGGCGGCTCCGGGAAGCGAACCCGGGGCCTCTCATATGGTAAACGGGTGCTCTATCCATTGCGCCACACCCGCTTCCTGCCGTGAGGTTGCTGCATCAGCCCACCGCACAGCTCAGGCCGGCGTGCCCTCACAAGGAGGCCTCGGGACGCGAACCCCGGCCTCCCATATGGTAAACGGGGGCTCTATCCACTGAGCCACACCCGCTTCCAGCAATTATGTTTTGGTACCACTATGAACTCACGGATTTAAACATACTTGATGTATTTGCTTCCCTTGCATTATCCTGATTAACACTCAACATGTCCCTTTTTTGGGCAGCAGAAGCCTCAGTTGGCTTGAGTCCTTTTAATGTAACTTTAATTATCTTTGAGAGTATCCTTGATCTCTGGTATTGACAAGATGTTCCAGTCTGATCTTGTACATAGTCCTCTCTAAGAAGCTCTATTTCTAGGCCTTTCCAGTTGACAGGGCTATGATACCCATCTGTCTCTCTCTCTGGGGCTGATCTATCTCTCTCTCCCGGCCCCTCCCCCCACTTTCTTTTTGATAAAATACCTCATGAGTTAATAATACTGATACTTGCAGGGTTTTGGCTTAACCTCTCCCACCTTGCACCAATCTGTTTCCTTTTCCCTGCACTGAGAATTCTGCTTCTCAATGATGCTGCAGTGAAAGAATCAGAATATCACAATTATTCATTTACTTTATCCCACATTACAATCAAAACATTCAGAATAACTATCAATCAAGACTACCACTGGGGAGTGGATGTAGCCTCAGTGGTTCAGCACCTGCTTCCATGTACAAGGACCTAGGTTCAATCCCCGGTACCTCCTAAAACAAAACAAAACAACAAAACACAACCACTAATGTATTACCGAAAATGTATTCTTTCCCCATTTTTGTTTTTTAGTTTTACTATATCTACATTGCTCATATAAACCATTTTATACTACACTTCTCTCCTTATATCCTTCCTTTAGTGTTAGATCTGAATGTAAAAATATGTATTTAATTCATATTACCAGACTTTATGTTGATTTTCTCTAGTCAGTCTGGTGGTCTGAAGTTGTTTCTAATAGATTCCTAAGGAAAAGTTCAAGGAAATAAGATTCCCCAAATTCCTGCAAGTTGGTGAGTTTGCTGCTATTATACTTGAAAGCTGGTTCAGGTGATATGAAATTCATGGCGTATTAGTCTCTTTCCTCCAGTATTTTAAAGATATAATTCCATTTTTTTTAAACATAAAGTGTTGCTGACAAAAAGTCTGATTCAACCTAATCCTTCCGCCACCACCATGGCTTCCTTGTCTGTTTGCTAGTTGTTTTTGCTTGTTATTTGTGCTCATTGTATGCTTGTTTTCTCTTTAGGAGGCACAGAGAACAGAACCCAGGACTTCTCATGTGGGAGGCAGGTACCCAACCGCTTGAGCCACACCTGCTCCCCTCAACCTACTTTTTTAAGTCACTTTTATTTCTTTCTTTTTATGGGCCTGAATGTACCAATTTGCCCCCTTTAAAATTCAACAATTTACAAAAATGTCTTGATATTGGTAATTCTGGGTTCAATTTACTAATAAGTATGCAATATGCTCTTTCAACCTATCATTTAAAATATTTCAGGAAAGTTATTCTTGATTTAGTTTTTGCTATTTGTTCTATTCCCTTGCTTTGATTTTCTTCTTTGGGAACTCCTATTATCAAATGTTGTGCCTTATTTATCTGTCTTCTGTGTTTGTCACTTTTTTTCCCCCCAAATTGTTTTCTTCTTTAATTTCTCTTAAGACGTGTTTTTTATTCACTCATGTGTTCCTTTAGTTTAGACTTTGTATTAGTCAGCCAAAGGGGTGCTAATGTGAAATACCAAAAATGGGATGGTCTTTATAAAGGGTATTTATTTGGGGTAGAAGTCCACAGTTACCAGGCCATAAAGCATAAGTTTCTTCCCTCACCAAAGTCCACTGTCATGTGTCGGAGCAAGACAGCTGCTGAAATTTGCCCAGGGTTCAGGCTTCTTGGGTTCCTCTCTTCCTGGGGCTGCGTTTCTCTCCCGGCTCAGCTCCT
>JAQZBX010020023.1:0-33335 GCA_029593785.1 Cabassous unicinctus
AAAAAAAAAATAGAGGAAAATATGAGAAGGGGAGGGGTGGGGTATATGGGAATCCCCTATATTTTCTATGTAAATTTTCCATAATCTAAAACCTCTTTAAGTATAAGGAAAGAAAACAAAAATATTACTACTAACTATTGAAAAAAACTATATTTTTTGCATAACTGAAATATACCCACATTGCATTCTTTAATGAGCAGTTAGATATGTACAATTGAGCTCAGAGGATAGGTATAACTTGAAGATATATATATTTGATTGTGATTAAAATATAGCATGTAGGGAAGCAGATGTGGTTCAAATGGTTAGGCTCCCATCTACCATATGGGAGACCCTGAGTTTGGTTCCCTGGGTCTCCTAGTGAAGGCAAGCTGGTCCACACCCATGGAGAGCTGAAAGCCCATGTCCATGCAGAGCTGGTGCAGCAAGATGATGCAACAAAGGGGAGACAAGCAGACACAGAGGAATTGCACAGCAAATGGATAGAGAAAGCAGACAGTGAGCACAAACAGTAAGGGGGGAGTAAATAAATTAATAAAATAAAATAAATATATAGCATGTATTAATTTCTCTGCAACTTTATGAGATTAAGAATTAAATTCTAGATAGAAAGAAAGGTAAAATGCTGGGAACTGAGCCTCAAGAAGCAACAATTAGAAGTTGGGCATACAATGAGGCAAATTCAATAGAAGAAAGTGTCAGAAAGAAAGGAAAAAAATCAAAAGTGTGGTTTCCTGGAGGCCAACATGAGAGTTTCTGGAAGGCAAGAACCTTCAATGTGCAGATACTTCTAAATCTCTATAAATGGCAAAGGTTGAAAAATGTCTAGAGGTGATCTCTGTAAAAATATTTGAAACGATATGAAAGTAATACTGAATACCTAAATAAAATGTATCACAGTGCAAAATAAATAAATAAATAAATAAATGCAATGGGAAGGCTCTGGAAGGATTCTGACACAATAGCAATGACTGAATTTCATCTCATTTCAACCTTATCATGGTACAGACTGAGACAGCAATCCAGGAGTGAAAGTGATTTTCCTAAGATCACACAGGCCTACCCAGCCCTGTTTTGAGTTATATTCAATGTTACATCCACCCCCTTCCTGTTTATTCCATGTCTGTGTATTAGCTACGTTGGAAACAAGACTACGTGGTTTGCAGTGTTTGCCCCACAAAGACTTGATGATACCCCAAGGAAGCAGATGCTAGAAGAATTCCCACTGTGTTGATGAGGAGACTTGGGAGGCCTCAGTGAGTAGTCTGGGTCACAAAACTGAAAAGAAGGAGTAGCTGGGTCTCAACCCAGCTGGGTCCCCACATAGCTAGGGCCCAAGCTGCACATAGGCCTTCCCAGGTAGCTGTGGGGAGGAACTTGCTGCAGAATTATGTCCAGTCAACAAAGTGGTGTAGTTGAGGAGGATAGACAGACAGACCTGCAGAGGGATTTGTGGGGAGTTTTAACCATTGAGGGGGCCAGGGAAAGGGGACCTAAGGAGGTGACCTCACCTCCTTGGTGAGAGGCCCCAAAAGAACTTGGAACTCTGGTAACCAGGCATCCAGTTTCCAAAGGCAGCCCCCTTCCCAGCTCACTTGGCAGGAGATGCTCAAGAGAGCAACATGTTCTCCTGCTGTGTTCCTAGATCCCAAGGCTCAAGTCTCAACCAACCAAGGAATGAGTCCCTTTTCTATTGCTTTCAACATTGGCTCAGGCCTCAACCCACGAAGACCGTGGCCATTGGGCAGGAGGTACCCAAAGGTAACACGGGGTGGCCCAGGGCCAGACAATTCAGCACATGCCACTACTGTGGTCTTGCCTGGGCAGCCTCATGTCCCATCCACCTCCCAGTGAGTGGGAGGCATGAGCAGTGGGACCACCCTGGGAAGGAGCAGGTCATCAGGGATGGGAATCCAGTAGGTCCTTCCCTGTCACGTGCCATGTCATGGCAGGAAGGGTAGGGAGGCACATCTTGGGGTGGCACCCATGTGTGCCAGTGTTAATCCTGAGCCCTCAAGCTGTCATCTCCTCTCCAATGGGTCTGAAGGGGAAGGCAGACACCCATCTGGGCCTGATCTGGGCTCCAGCCCAAATGAGGTACAGCTTCCCTTGTGGAGTAGGGCAGGCTACTTACTGACAAATCTTGGCCCAGCTGTCGGGCAATGTCTTCACAGAGCTCCATGCAGGTGGTTGGTGAGGAGCTGGATGAGGGGCTCATCTACACCATCTCTCTGCAGAAGGTGCAGGTACATTGTGGCCCTGGCCAGGGCCAGCAATGCTTCCAAGTAAGAGCAGGTGCTGATGGGGGTCACAAAAGACTAGGAAAGCACCCCAGGGCCTGGATCCCACCCTGGCCACATCCCCACTCCCTCTCCCAGGGCTTTCATGCCCGAATAATGCAATATCCCAATTCCTGTAGCACCTGTGTCCCCACCAATCACCCACCACACTGTCATTCCATAGACCAGGGGGCAGGTCACTTCAAATGGTTAAAAGAATAGCAGAAAGGGGTCATTTGCATGGGTTTCCCTTTGGGGTAGGCTGAAAGGTGGGCTCCCTTCAGATATGTGTGCATTTTGCTGCTGTATTTCTGTTCCAATCCCCGGCTCCATGTCTCCAGGCAACAGTCTTCCTGACTGTCTTTCCAAACTTTCTCCAAGCCATACAGCTCCTCTTGCTTAGGAGGGTTCTTGCCATTTCCCATAACCATCTCCTTGACCTTCCCAGGTCAGGAACTGAGGCCTGACTCAGCTGCCCAATATTCCAGATGGGAGGTGGCTTAGAGCAATGATTTGTCCTTCAGTACTGCTGGACCTTGAATGGTCCTTTCCTGTGGCCCTGTCAGCACTGCTGCCTTGAACACCTCCCACATGCCCCAAGGCACTGATCTTCCCACCCCCAGTAGGGGATCCCAGGAAAGGGATGGCTGGGTAGAGGACATGCAGACATCACTTTCAACAGTGAGGGCCAGATAACTTCCTTAAGGCTGGAGCAGTTCAGTTACCACCAGCTCTCTGTGTGAGCAGGAGTATCCCTGCACCCTGCCTGGAGGTGGCTCTTTTCATTTTCCTTCATTTACCACATCTGGGGTCAGGGTGGCAAATGGCATAGTCTTGTGGCTTTGGCCCCATGAGAAGTAGAGTCCTGAAAGTTGTTTACAGACCAGGTGGGTCTGCTGTTCCTTGAGGCATCTGTTCAAATCTTCAGACCTGTAAGGAACTCCAGATATCTGCCCTTCCCTGGGTGTGGGGTTTCATCTTTCAATTATTTCCTCACCTTAAATTCAATTTTAAGGCTGTGGACCTTTCTCTGCTACAGGCATGCATGTCCTCCTCTGCCTCAAGTTGCTGAGGGATTGGGTGCAGCAGGTCTGCCCCCAGCCCCAGCCCCACCTGGAGGCCCACAGTTCTGCCTCTGACTGCATGTGTCTCCTCTGTCCCACCCAAGAGGAATAACGACTCAGCCCTCATGAGGGAGGAGAGCCGCACAGTGTAAACGGTCAAGGCAGGCCCTTGGGAGAAGCTGATGGAGCACCTGGTGCCCGCTTTCCAGGAGGGTGACCTCCTGTATGTCAACATCTTTCTTGAGACATACCGGGTCTTCACCACCACCAAGCAGGTCCTGGACCAGCTATTCCAAAGGTGAGTGCCTGCCCCATCCCTGGTCACTTGACTGCTCTGCCACCAACTTACTTGTGTTTCAGAAATGTCATTTCGCCCACTGTCCTCAGATTCCTCCTTGGGAAGGGGGTCAGTAAGAGGACCAACCTCCATTGTTGAGTGTAAGAACTAACTGGGAGAATCCATGGAAAGTGCTTCCTCAAGCTTGACTCAGTAGACAGGGTGGCTGGAGGGGCAGGGTTGTTTCTAGGCAGGACTTTCCTCTTTCTAGTGAAGAAGCTGTCAGCCTCACCACCTTACTGACCCCAGTTTTCTCATTTCTAAAGGAGGTTTGAGAACACTTTTGGGATCTCCAACCTTGTTGAGCAGGGGTCACTGTAGGCTCCTAGAGGGGTCCATGGCCACCCTAGTTCTGAGAAGGTGCTGCTTAAGGCTCATTCCTTCACCAAGAATACATCAAGTGTCTACTAGGTGCAGGCACTTATTGAGACATGTAGCTTCATGCAGTGAACAAAGCAGACAAAAGCCCCTGCTCTTCTGGGTTCCACTTGAGTTGGGGCCACAGGCAATAACAAGAGTCATCTTAAGCAGGGGGTACACTCAGTAAGTTAGCTGTGACATGCCCCTTAGATATGGATGTAAACTCCATGGTAGTGCCAGGCATGGTGGATGCCTTGAAATTAAAAAATGAGTGCACATTGGGTGAGGGGGAGGAGATTTTCTCACCAGACACCAGTGTGGGGAGTTGGGTGGTAGGTGGCAGGGAAGGACTGGTCAGAACACTGGGCCCCACACATCCTATGACACCCCTGGAGGGCTGAGTCCAGAGGGCTTCCATCTCCAGTTGGAAAGGAGTCAAAGGAAGCTGTGGGCGAGGTCTTGGGACACTGGCTGTAGAAGAACCTGGGGTCTCATTGTAGGTCCCCAAGAGAACGTTTCCCTACCACAGCCCATCACAGCCTCAAGGCCCCCAGAGACTACCTCATACAGACTCATGAAATGAGGTGTTGAGCAACCTGCTCCAAATCTGCCATGGACCTCAGCCTTGTCTGCCTCCTGCAGGATGGCAAGGCTGGCTGTGAACCCCTATCATTTGGGAGGGCAGTGTCAGTAGGAAGAGGAGACACACACATGACACATGGCAGAAAATGAGGCTGCTCTCTGGGGCAGAATTTACTGGGTGGGGGCCACAAGTTTCCAGGGCAGGAGGACAGACATTGTCCCCTCATCACTCACAAACTGATCAAGTTCCTACTGTGTGTCAGCACCGGGCTATGGACAGACCAGTCAAAACCCTTCCCTGTCCTTATGGACTTTATGTTCCAGAAGGAGGGTCCCTGGGGGCAGCATGAAAAGAAATGCCAGTTTCTGACTTGCTGCCCACCCACCTGCCCTCAGCACCCTCTCCTCCCTGCCGGGCACCTGGATGGACCAATACCCTGAAGATTTGCTACAACCTCTAGGCTCTCCCTACCTCTAGCTGCTGTTGGCCGATGCCCAGGCACATTTACCTGGCTCTGTCCTGGAGCACCGTGCCATAGTTTTCCTTTCACAGATGAGCCATCCAGAGCCCATTGAGGCAGAACCAAAGGGTGAGGAGGACTCAGGGTGGTAGCATGTGAGCTTGTGTGGTAGAGGCCAGGATGGAACCATATAGGCAGGAACTACCAGAGGCTGCCCTTTGGCCAGGAGCAAGGAGGGGCCTCAGACAAGGCACCTGGGAGATTGCAGTCTGGGAACACTTTTTTGGGCTTGATCTTCCCCTACGGGTAGTGGGATCTTCTCTGTGTTTGAAAGACACTTGGAGCCATTCGTGGTGTGAAATCTACCTCTTCTCCAGCTCCAGAGCTGCAAATGCCTCCAGTGCGACATCTAGCACCAGTTCCACCACCTGCGGCAGACACAGGAGAAGTTCCTGAGCCTGAATCAGCAACATTGCCACCTATACCACAAGCTACTGAGTTTGCACCAGTGCTTGCTCTGGAAATTGAGCCTGATGCATTAGCTGTTGTAGCACCAGCTCCTGGGCTGAAGATGTCTCCAGCTCCACCACATTTCCCACCCACAGTGTTAGGGCCTGTGCCTGTCCTGGAGCTCGACCACGCTACTTCATCAGCCAAAGCACCTGCTCAGGAGCTGGGAACAGCTACATCACAATCAGTAGCACAAGTTCTACAGCCAGAGGCACCCATATCACCATCTGATGTACCAGTTCCAGAGCCAAAGGCAAGTCCAGTTCCACCTACCTTGCCTCCTACACATGTATCAACACTGCCTATTGTGGAGGTACAGACTGTTCCTTCACCATCAGAAGTATCAGCTTTAGAGCCTGAACAGGCTTTGGTGCCACCTCCACTGCCACCTATGGAGGTAGCACCAATGACCACTCAGCAGGTAGAGCCAGCTCCATTCCCAGATGTAGCAGCTGCTGTCAGGCTGGAGTAAGTAACATCATCTATATCACCAGTTCCTGAGCTGGAGGCAGTCCCACCTCTACCTCCAGTGCCACCTACACGGTCTGCACCAGGGCCCATTCTGGAGCTACAGCCTAATTCACCTTCAGCAGCAACAGCTTTCGAGTTGGATACAAGTCTGGCAACAACACCAGAGCCACCACCAGAGCTCAAATCAATACCAGGGTGGGCTACACCACCAGAGCCTTCCTGCCTCTGGCCTAAGACATCAGAGAATGGGCTGAGTGAGGAGAAGGCTCACCTCCTGGCTTTCCCTCCTGAGCTGGTGGCAGAGCAGTTGACACAGGTGGATGCGGTGAGCAGCTGGCCTTGGCTGGGTGGAGCTGGGGGGATCTTATTCCCAGGATCTGTCATCCCAGCCTTAGCATCACCTTATCCAGAATCTTATGATCTGGGTCCAAAGCCTGGCTCCACTCCCAGCACTGTAACCTGGGCAAGCTTATTAATCCCCAAGCCCACACTTACCCCTTCTGGAGAGTAGATATAAGACACCAACCATACCTGCCACACGTACTGACTGTGAAGATTACATGAGAGCAAAGAAATACTAAGCCTGAGGGGGTTTGGCCCTTGGGGGGTTGAAGGGAGCTCACTGAGGTTAACTGACTCCACGGGTGGCCACCCTGTTCTGGGGGTCTCCACAGCATCGACACTAATAGGACCCTGATGTGCACTGGATCCTTTGGCAGGCACCCAAAGCCTCTGGTTCCCCCAAGGATCATGCACCTGGCCTCAAGCAGGTCTAAGAGACATTATCAGGAGGGGCTGTGGTGCCACCTGGGCCTGTGGAGGCATGAGGCACCTCTGGTGCTGGAATCTGTGAGATGGACTTGAAAGTGTAGCTCTCTTTCCCCCACTAGCCTTGGTCTCTGGGTCACTCAAATGTTAGATCCCCTCAGGGGACAGAGAACACACCCTGTGCTCAGCCTGCTGAGCTCCAGCTGAGACCTCCTGACCCTGGCCTGGGTCCTGTGGGATCTGAGCTGCATGGGTGCAGAACCAGCTGACATCTCCTTCTCCCCAGGAGCTGTTCAAGAAGGTGGTGACTTATCACTGCCTGGGCTCCATCTGGTCCCAGCACAACAAAAAGTGCAAGGAGCACATGGCATCCACTGTCCATGCAATCATCACACAGTTCAACCATGTGACCAACTGCGTTATCTCCACCTGCCTCGGGGAACAGAGCATGGAGGCTCTGGACAGAGCCAGGAAGGTGGATCACTGGATCGAGGGAGCCAGGGTATGCTCAGGGCACCCTCTCTGGGTCCTGGAACCCCTGTCTGTTCTTACTGGCTCTCAGGACTACAGGTCCTCCCTGACCTATAGCTCAGCCATACACTATCATCACTAATGACCCAGGCTACTCCCTCAGGTTGAATGTGGATGTCCCTCCCTGGGTCCACGGTGTGCCCTCAGGGTATCCTTGGGTGTCTCATCCAAGAAAGGCAATGCCAGCTGAGGGGGCTGAAGCTGGAACAGGGGGGCACTCAGACCATACTCATGGCTCATTCATTCTCCCTCACCAGGAACATCAAATCCTCAACAATTTCTCCTCATTCTATGCCATCCTCTCTGCTCACAAAAGTCACCCAATTCACCATCTCAAGAAGACATGGGAGGGAGTTTCCAGGTGGGCAGACCTCTGTCAATGGGACAGAAGGTTGGACCAGGGACCCCACAGGCCTGGGCATCTCCCATCAAGTAGCCTGGGAGGCAGCGGCTCCTGGGCAGGGACAAGGTGGGGTGGGGCTCTAGGTCTCCACATGGCCTGAGGTCCGCTGTCCTACCCTAGCACTGGTTCTCTTCTCTGTCAGTTACAGAGTTGAGCCAAATGGGAGAATGTCAAGTGTTTGCTTCTCAGCAACACACTCTGTCCAATTGAAATCTACATGTGTCAAAACCAGCTGAACATGAAATGGGAATGGGGGTCCCTGTTGTGCCCACCTGAGAGCTCAGCTCACAAGTAACACAATGTCCTGAAGCACACAGAGCTATCCAGTTTCAGCACCACCCACCCAGACAGTCCAGGAGGCTAAAATAAAGTGGATTGGGCTTATACCCTCCCACCCACTCCCTCCTTTTCCTTCCTCTTGTCCTCCCCCAGGGACAGCTTCCACCTCTTTCAGAGGCTGTATGAAATTTCCTTAAATTAGGACAACTATGCATAGAGCAGTGAGCTGATCATCAAGGTAAAGAGGGGGCTGGGGGTCAGGGCTCAGGAGGTGGGGTTGTTAGTTTTTCACTGAAAACTTCTTTAAAATCATCCAGTCTGGCCTATTCTGGAAGAAGATGAAGTGGGATATGTTTGTTTTGTGGCCAGGTGAGGGACAGTCAGAGGGCAGTAGGCTGTAGTTCTTGGATGTGGTAGAGGTGGCTGTGATGTTCCAGCAGGAGATGATGAACTGGCAGGATGAGATGTCTCCACTCACACAGGAGGGTCTCATAATTGTGCTGTATTATGGATGACATGTGTGCCAGAGAGCTATGAGAAATATAGGGGAGACAGAAAACCATCGTGGTCCTTCCTGACCATAACTAAAAGCTTCCACATGAAAAAGGAAGCAAAACTTCAATGCTCCATACTCCTGATAGCCCCCACCCTACCTGGACAATCAGACCTGGCACCATGGAGACCCATTCCTGAGTGGATGCTGGGAATTGTCTGCAGGCAGAATATCAGGAGTGGAGCCGGGGGAGGGGATGCCTTTGGTATAACTTTGGTCACGATTTGGGGTCTCCAATCCTGTTGGATGGGGCCTGCAGGAACTGTTCAACTAGGCCTCCAGAAACACCCCATCCTCAAGCTCCATGGCTGGGATGACACAAGGCCCCACCTCATACTCAGAGATCTGGAAAACCATACACTAGTTAGTGGTGGTGGGTTGTGGGGTGACAACAGCTCAGACAAGGCCTCCATGTGGAGGGAGCAGCCTGTCTTCCTATGCCCTGAGTGAATCAGGCCAAGTCATCACCATCTTGGGCCTCTGTGTCCTTATATGGAACAGAGGCATGTCCATCCAGTGGTGCTGACCTCATGGTGAGGTGGCAAGGTTCAAGGGGTAAAGGAACATGGCTGAGTGTTCCTGTGACTCTGAGGTGGGTAGCATGACGGCCAAAGCATCCTCACTAGCATGCAACACTGAGGCTTCTGGACTCCTGATGAGGGTGGTCAGGTCTTTGACCTTAGATCACAGATGAACAAACAGGCTCAGGGAGGCCAGTGCACTTGCACAAGTTCATGCAGGTGACATCTGGCAACAGATTTCCACCTGCCCACTTGGTCAAGGTGTCCAAGACCCAAGAGGCAATAGATGAGGGGTGGAGGGCCTCACTGACTTTGTCTTCAATCTTGCCAGGAAGGGATCTCCAAGTTTGCCACCTTGGAGAGGAACCCCAAAAGAGCCCAGAAGCAGCAACAGCAGGAGAGGGTGAGTGTGCCTGAGGCCAGGAGAGTCGGGATGGGGTGGCCTCCAAATCAGGATGGGGCCCTCCTCAAGCCCATCCTTCCTGGGCCACTGAGCCTGGAAAGCCTCCCTTCAATTTCCCCTCCCCTGGAACCTTTAGGGCAGTGAGCTGTGGGAATCCAGGGGGAGCTAGATGCAGCCAGTCAGAACAAGAGCCTGGAAGAGCTGAATCAGGGTGGATTGGATGGCGGAGGGGGATAAACTTGGTGATTTTAGAAAAGGCAGTGCTGGGAGGTAACTGCAAGGGAGTTTGGGGTCCTTGGAAGCTGGGAGGGTATCTTAGGGTTGACAGCTAAGTGTCTGAGACTGTCCCAGGTGAAAGCTGTTGGTCCTAGGGGTCTGAGACTGAGGAGTTTTGAGGAGGGGTCTTGGGAGCACCTGAAAGCCTGTGCTCATCCCCACCCCAACCAATGCCACAGGGTGTCATCCAGGGCATTGTCCCATGCCTGGGGACATTCATCACTCAATTTTTGATGGTGGATTATGCCATGCAGGAGTATCTGGATGTAAGTGAGGCTGGGGGCTGGGTAGGGTGGGAAAGGGACCTGAGGCTTGGGAGGAGAGGCTCCCTTCCTGAGCCCTGAGCTCTCACCAGTGGGCATGCCACATCTACTGAGAGCCTCACAGCTGCCCTGGGAGCTGGGGTGCCACGGTGGCCTTGAAGATGAGTAAAAGGAGGCTGGTCCAAGGGGCCATCTCTGCATTGCCTTCATAGGCTGGGAGTAGAAGGTTTCTCTGTCTCCACTCCTGGTTCCCACTCCTGACACCCAGAAATCTGCTTGGGTCCATCCCTGGTCTGGGCTGCTCTGTGCATATTGAATGCTGCAGTCATTCAGTGTGACAGGGACTCAGGGGTGATGGGCATGGCAATGGATGGGGTTCTCTTTATGATGGATGCGAACTCTCTGCCTTCCAGGGGATGATGGTCAATTTTGACAAAAGGAGGAATGTGAGAAGCTGTGGCCATCACTGTGGGGAGGGGTGAGGGGCTGGAGTGGGAGATGGAAAACAGGGACCCTTCTGGTCAGGACACCCCGAGCTGCATGCAACTTCCCCTTAGATTGATGGGGGGAGTGTTTGAGGAGAAAAGACAGAGTTGACCCCTCCCTCTGGAGGGTGGGGGTTATATGTGGAGTGGGGGTTATACGTGGGATGAAGGACGTCTTCCTGGAAGATGAGCTGTGTGAACTGAGCCCTGAGGGCAGGTAGAGCCTGGAAGGGAGTGGAGGAGTGGAGGACCCACAGGAACAACACCAGCCACTGGCCCCCATCTTACCCAGCAAGCCCACCCAGGCCTCAGCAGTGCCTTTTCCTTCCCTCTGGCCCCAGGAATACCAGATGGTCTCTGAACTCCAAAAGCTCCAGGCAGGCTGCTGCTATGACTCCCTTGTGCCCAATGAGCAATTTGGGGCCTGGTCTGGGGTTTTGGAGAAGCTCAGCAAGATTGACAGGTGAGACCAGGACTGGATCTGTAGGGGCGGGATCACCCTGCTGGCTCCTGGACAGCATAGGACCTGCTGTCTGAAGATGCTGGGGCACCCAGATGCCAATTCCTGTGCAGGCACTGGGAGGGAGCCCTGAGGTGTCGCTCCCAGGAGCCTCACAACCACCACTCTGCCACTCTGTAGCTACCACCTGTCTTGTGAACTGGAGCCCCCATCCCAGTCAGCCAGTAAGAGTTTCATGGACAAACACCACCCAGAAGGCATCAAGTCTTGGAGTGAAGAGTGAGTTCCCCATCCAGGGTGGGCAAGAATGGGCTGTCTTGGGACTCAGGAAAGCTTCAGGATAAGCATGGGCTTGGGGAACATGACAGCTTAGTGCTCCACACCCAGCCAAGCCTTTGACTGGGGAGAGTCACCCAATCTCTGGGCCTGTTTCCTCTTCTTTGAAATGGGGTGATGTTGCATGATCTCTAAGGCAGTCAAAGCCCACTGGCTCCTTTAGATGGGCAGAGCACTAAGCAGGTGCAGTAGTAGCAGGGCAGAAGTTTTGTTGCAACCTCGGGGAGGCCCCCAAGGTAAGCTGACCCATCCTTCCAGCAGCCAGGCCCCAGACACTGAGTCCAGTGGTAGCAGCACACCCCACTCCAGTGTGCAGCTCCAGTGTGGCCCTAACTTCAGCAGCGGGGATGCAGCGGACTCACCTCACATACATGTGGCCGGTTCCTCAAGCTCTAATGTGAAAATCCACCTGGACCATGTCCCAGAGTCTGAAGATGGCCAGGAAATGAAGGTGACCGCCCACCTCTTCTCATGTCGATGCTTGCCCTCACCCTCCTCCTGTGCCGGCTTGGCCCTCTGCGAGTCCACAAAGGGATCAAGAATTTTTGACACCTACGGTACATCTAGAGCCTCCTGGAGCTTCTCAAGCAGCCTTGGGGTGCCCCGAGCCTCCAAGCCTTCTGCTGATCTAGCTGTCACCCTGTTGGAGGGGTCGATCTCCACATCATCACAGAAATCCACCATTGTCACATCAGCATCCAGAGGAACATCCTCTTCCTCATCATCCATCAAACCCAAGGCCACCAGGACCAGCCACAAGTGTGTGACACATGGCCACACTATAAATGGCACGTAGGTGACTGTTGCATCATCCGCGTTGACCTGCTTGAGGATAATGACAAGTACAATGACATCCTGGTGATCTAGGTCTGTGGCCAACCCCTGGGGCCTCTCAGTGGTTTGGGAAGTAGGCACCATAAAGAATGACATGTTCCCTCCCTGCCATCCTGGAGCAGACTTCCTAGTGGGTGGGGAAGGACAGACAGCCTCCTCCAGAGGCAGGAAGAGCATGAGTTTGATAGTGATCAGGGCTCAGGATGGTGGACATAGGGACTGAGACTGGCATGCTGAGTGAGGAAGGCCTGGGAACGGCTCTCTAAGGCAGCTTTAAAGATGAGGAGGAGGGGACAGCCTGCCAGGTCCAGTTGGACATGTTCTTGGCTGGCCAGAGGGACAGACTGCAGGCCAGTGTGAAAGAGCATGGGTCAAGGGGAAGACCTGAGGTCAGAGAGATGTTTCGAGCTGGGTCACATCAGGTCCTGTGAGCTGCTGGACAGAGCTTGAATTTCTCACAGGGGGAGATGGAACTCACTGGAGGGTCAGAGCAGAACAAGGACAGCAGGTGACCTTTGGCCTCAAAGTGGAGGTTGGGCCAGTGTGTGGAGTCACTAGCCAGTGAGGGGCTGCTGAGGTGACCTAGAAGTGAGCATGAGGTCTGCCCCAAAATGGTGGCCTTGAAAGTATGAGCAGGAGCCAGATCCTGGATGGGACATGCAGATGGAGCCACCCTAGCCCCCACTGCACAGAGGCTGGCTGAGCTGCCATGTTACACACCTGCCCTGGGCTGCACTTCTCTTGTGGCCAGGAGCAGGTGTGGTTTTACTAAGATGTCATTGTATGACCCTTGACCTGAGCCCTGCCTGTAGCTGGGCCCTCATAGTCAAGGCAACTGCGGTCTGGACCTTGCTGACCACAGCTGCATCCTGGAGCCCAGGGCAGTCCTGGTGTGCTGTAGGCTGTCATCCATCCCCTCCTCCTCTCTGACATCTGGGCTTGGACTAGATGTCATGTGCTCTGCCCTGGGGTTTCACTGCTACCTGGAGGTGTCCTGGAGGGGCAGGGGCAGGGCAGGGGCACTCCCTAAAGACCAGCCATCTCCCATGATTGGGAGGTAGGAAGCAACAGAGGCCCAAATTTCATTCCTCAGTCCCCACCTTCTGCTTCATGGTCACCCTTTGTCCCCAGGGTCCTCGGAGCCCATATCAGTTGTGCAGGCTGAGGACATAGGGGACAGGATTCAGCCTATAAGGTAGGGGTTTGGACCCACACTGGGAAACAACTTCAAGACAGAGGTAGAAGTTCTTGTAGGAAATGGTTATAGGAAAGATTGGAAAACCCCCTCATTTCATGGAGGTGTCCCCAAGGGAGAAAGGGAAGACAGTGAGGCCCCTATAGACCCACCCCTGACCAGAGGTGGCTCCAGAGGGTCTCTGGCAGCTGCACTCTGGGGGAGCTGGCTCCAGGACCCAAGCCCTGAGGGCATGTATCTTGATCCACCACAGGTGACCGACCAAGAAAGGGCTCAAGCCGTGATCCACAAGGCCCTGGAAGAACACAACCTGGATGGGGACAAGCCAGAGGACTACATGCTGGTGCAAATCATTTCAGAGGATTGAAGTAACTCAGGGGGTGAGTTGGAGAGGGTGATAGTGGAGGGGGTAGGCTGAGCACCATGTCCCCAGCCTGAAGGTCTGAGGCCCACCGGCCCCAGTGTACTTGAAAGCAGGGTGGGTAGGCACCCTGTCCACAAACCATGCTGTCCAGGGCAGCCCTGGGTACCTGCAGTGTCTTCTTCTGACCTGCTCCTTCTCCCTTGTGTCCTCTTCCTTGGACATGACCCAGGCATTGGGAAACCAAGTTCAAAGCTAACAATATTGAGGTACCCAGAGAAAGGGCTTTTCACCTCGGACAATGAGCAAGATGGCCAAGCAGAGGGGCTCAACTTGAAATGTGTCCTCTGGACAGGAGGGGGTAACTACACCTCCAGAAGCACGATTGGTGGACAGAAACATCAAACATGCTACAGGCCATGCCTTTATGATAGTGAAAACTAGAAAAAATCTCCTTGATCCACTTAGGAGGCCCTAGGGAGCTGACTTAGTATTCTAGAAAGTGGGAAAGGGAAAGAATCCAGAAGAACAGCACAGACCCAGAGCCAGGCATCCTGGGCTCTGAGGCCTTAGATCAGTTTCACAAGCATCTGGGCTGTTTTCTAACTCCCCAAAGAGGCAAGAAAATTAACCAATGTATGCACACATGGTATGAATGTACACAATAAAATTAACTATATTCTTGTCTGTGAGCTGATTCACCTTTCCCAGCCATTAGCCCAGGCAAATTAAAATGACTCCCACCATTCCTAAAAGTTGATTCTAAATCCTCTCTTGTCTTTCGAATGGGAAATGGGAGCTGTGAAGTGTGAAATAGAGAGAAGGACCCATCCTACAGAACAGGAAGACTAAGGACTGGAGAGGTTAAGAAAGGAGATGAGTAGCCACACCACTGTGGCTGGAGCAGGAATTCCAGCCCAGTGTTTCTCTCTAGCTGGCTTTAGGCCAGGAGGGCAGGAGGAAAATAGGATCAAAGTGTAAATACTTGCTTGGTGTCAAGTTCTGTGTGGTCATGGAGGCCTTCAGGAACCCTGCTCAGGAAGCCTGGGCCAGGGCTGCTCTTCACTTGGCCCCAGTAGACTTCTTCTGGGTAGAGCTGGATTCGGGGTCCAAGTACTGGGTACTAGAAATCCAATTTCAGCTCTGAGATCCTGAGCAGAGAAGGTAGCAGGGTGTGGGTTGGGGGAGTAGATGACGTCTTTTCAGCTTCATTCTGAGGTTGGCAGTTATGAGACATTGTCACTTTTAAAGCAAATGTTCTTGATTTTTAGCTGGGCCTCTGCTGAGTCTTTCCTAAAGGCAGGCATCATTCAGAGGGCTCCTTTTTTGCCCTGGAGTTGGATTGGGGGATTCAGGACCCTGACTGAGGCCTGCTCTTGTGGGGGCACAAAGAGATGGGGTGTCCTGTGGTCCCTTGCAGCACAGCTGACCACCCCTCTGCCCCACTCCACAGTGCTGAAGATCCCGGACAGCACGAATGTGTACTATGCTATGCATCTCTGGCCCAAGTACCATTTTCTGCTCATGAAGTGGAACACACCCATGGATGACAAGGTCAAGAACAGAGCTATCTCAGTCCTTCTGGGGAAAAAGCAGAAGGGACCCAAGTTCCTAAAGGGGAAATTCTCACTGACCCCTTGTGCCCACCAGCCTCAGGGACTCCCTATCCAGGTCTGCCTGGCCCCATCCTCAGTGGGCCAGGCCAGGGAGGCACTTCCTTCCCCACCAGCCAGTCTGGGCCATGCCCAGACTCCACTTAAACCCCTAAACCTTTCCTGCTACCCTGAATGACTCTGCCCTTTGAAAGGCTGTCCTGGTCTCCTGTGACCAGTCATTCACTTAGAGGACCACTGAGGTTCTCACCTGGAGCCCTTGGATGACATCCGTGACATTCCAGGTTTCCCAGCACAGACTCCCTTCATGCTAGCCTTTTTCAGGAGTAAGAGTCTCTGCTCACTCTCACCCCTGTCCACCAACTCCTCAGAAGTGGATGGAGATACTCTCCTCAGTGAGCTCACTCTTCACTGAGTGAGTGAGGAGGGACCCAGCTATGTCCCAGTTTTCTCAAATCTCATGCCACTGCAAGGGCCACACCCCACTGTCTCTGGGACATATGAGAATATGTGAAACATGGCTAGTCAGAAAGAGGATTTGGGTGAGATTGGAAACATTTGAATTTATGAATAAACAGCCAAAAATTATGTATGTATATAGAGAGAAGGGGCAATATTTTTCTATTATAAATAGTAAATGTTAGATGTGAGTATTTTATTATTAAAGTCTTGTTTCAACTACATCCTCAGAGTTGACAATTGGTTCTTTCATTTACTGTGTTAATTGAAATGACTGGAAGTCTCTCACATTGCTCATTCAAATAAGAAATCATTCAGAGTCATCAGTTTATTTTAGAAGGGAGAAGAGAAAAGAGCCAGCCACTCTTCCCTGGCTTACTGAAGCAAACACAGAAATCCCCTTTCACAGAGCAAATGTGCAGTTCAGTATCAATACACCTAGAAGGATCAGAGACCACCCATGGGGACCATCGGGATTTAGATGTTAAAGGTACTTCCATTTGCAAGGACCATTTCCTGATCCCAGACAGGGCAGTGGCTGCCTTTCTACCACTTTGGAGAAAGGACATTTTCTGCTTCTTGGCTGAGGTTTTATTTGAGCACGAAATAAGAACTTTTAGTTTTCAAGTGCTAAGACTAGATTTATATCAGCATGTTATGGAAAAAAATTAAAACACAGCTTCCAATGTGGAAAGGAAAAGGACAGAGGAAGATTATTAGGACATGGTCCATGGACAGCAGAACTTTTCATCCTCAGTCTCTCTGTAGGACCCATGGTCAAATTGTTACCTTAGATTTCATGTTTTGGGATCCTTATCCCTGACACTGAATTCCTTTTCCTTATGAGGGGACTTGGAGGGGAATAAGATGCAGCTTTTCAGGCTCCAGCTGGGCCTGGTTTCATAAACACTACTGCTCTCTATGAACTAGTGCTTCCCACTGCCCTGCCATTCCTTGTGCTATTTCTTAACATAGAAAATCCCTGGCATGCCTTGGCCTCTGTGTTGGGTATCTGGTGACCTCTCCTCCCTGCCTGGGGCCTGAGGCATCACCCATGGGTTATGAATGTCAAGACAAGAATACTTCTTCCTTGTAAGTAGAGACCCCACACACTCTTTCCTGTTGGTCAAGGTGAAGTCTTGGGCCGTGTGATTTGAGGTCCACCATCTCAGGGATCTTCAGTTTACTCTCAGTTGTGTTGCTACTGATTGTCCTCAAGAGGAGTTTGGTTCTGAGCCCTTAGAGCTTGCAGCCCCCTGGGATGACTGCATCCATTGTCCAAAATTTGTGCTTTGTTTTTGTCATTGGGGTGTGGACAATTCCTGTGGTGAGGGGTTGAATGATAGGGCCTGAGGGGGGAAGGGAATGCCACCTGGACTGAGGACCACAGTCTTGCACAGACATGTCTCACCACAAATTAAATTATTGACTGACTTCTTGTCTGGGTGGTGACAGGCCCTGTCCCGAGCTACCTGTGTGCCCTCCCCTGGCTTCCCAATGTTTAGGAGCTAAAGGTTTGACCCCTGGATCAATACAGAGCCCCAGGACCCTGCTCCATCCTCCTGCCTGCCCTAGCTGTGGGCTGTAGGGCCACTTCAGGCTGGTTTATCAGGGAAGTAAAACACTATAAAATTACATTTTAAATAGGAAATGTGTGTCTGAACTAATCCATTTTCTCTGTAAATAGCATGGAGTTTCCAGCTCTATTGAGCAGGCCTATAAGTAAGGAAAATCTGGTAACAACATCCACCACTGATGCCCAGATTGTGGTCTCTAAATACTATTTTCCATGAAAAGAAAAGAGGCACCTAGGAGGTATGTGAGTCGAGGTATTGGCCAGGAAATGTGAGAGGAACCTGATATTCATGGCATACTGGAGAGCATGGAAGGAACCAAAGCCCTCAGGTGGAGTCAAACCATGGCAGGAGACAATTGGAAGGCCTCCTGGCCAAATATGGGACAAGCTTGGCATCATAATATCCAAAAAGTACAAGCAACTCAAATGCTCATCAAATGATGAAGGGATAAAGAAAATATGGTCTAACCATACAATGGGGTATTATCAGCCATAAGACATAATGAAGTACAGATATATGCTAGAAGGTGAGGGATCTGAAGAACATTATGGTAAGTGAAAGAAGCTGGACACTAGAGGCCACTTGTAGGATTCCATTTATATGAAGGATCCGCACTAGGCAAATCCAGACACACAGAAGATAGATTAGTGTTTGCTGGGGGCTGGGTTGAGGGTGGCTTGGGGAAGTAACTGCTATTGGGTCCAGGATTTCATCTGGAATTGATGAAAATATTCTGGAATTAGATAATGGTTATGGTTTTACAGCCTTATGAATATACTAAAAAGCACTGAGCATGGCACTTTAAAAGGCTGAAGTTATGACATGTTCATTATAAGTCAATAAAAAAAAAGTTAAGTCGATATTGGAAGTCCATAATATTGTTTGCCTTTAGTAGATTATGGAGTTTGTGAAATCAACAAACACCTGCACATTTGCTGATGATCTTAAGAAGCTTCAGGGGCTTTCAGAGACTAGAGGAATTGGGGAGGTTTGTCCAGTGAGTTGTTGCATCTCTGGCTCTGGCCTTTTCCCTTGACCAAATCTATCCATGTCCCCCACCCCACCCTGGCTGGCCTCCTGGAAGTGACATCTCCCCTTATGTATTTTTGGGGAGCTCAGAAAGGATCTCACTACCCTGAGCTTTTTTGCAAGCTGTTTGATGTCACGAGTCTGCCACAGGTAAGAAAAAGTCTTTGTGGGAATTTGTAAAACAGCAGGGTGGTGACACTGCTCAAGCAATACTGTACTGGCTGGTAGACTGTCATGGCTTTTAGTCCCCCAAGTGCTACCCTAGACTCGCTGGCCCTTTCTTTGGGACCCCAGGACCTCCCCATGATCTGGCACCTAAAGGGTTCATGCTTCATGGCAGGGACCTCAGGACTTCACACCTCTCAAGAATACATTGCGCTATTGCTATCTTAATTTTCAAGGTAATGTAAACCTTTCTTTCATTTGACATTATGAACTCTGTGAATAAATATATAGCACTTCACTTTTACAAATTGCTTTTTTAAAGCTGTTTCAACATACTCCACTTATTCCTAACAAAGACTGAAATCAAAAATTTCTTTCCCACCTTACATGTGAAGAAAAATGAGGCCCAGGGAGGGGAAGAGACACACCAGAGTCACTCAACAGAGGAGGAGAGGAACTGCTTAGGGAATGTGTGCTTCTAAGCTCCAAGCTCCAATTTCTTTATGCCACTGTAGAAATAGAAGGATGTACCTAAATGAATCTAAATTTAATGTAGATGATTTCCTTCTTTACCATACATTCTTGTATCCCATGTTAAAAAAAGCAAAGCCATTTCAGGTTATTGGGATGCCCGGAAGAATGAATGAACCTACTGTCCACATCAGGAAGTCACAGTTGACCAGAATTAACAGGTTCACAAAACAAGGAGCTAATTGAAGTGAGGCAGCCCCACCAAGACAGCCCCTTGACTGGCAGGGAAAAAGCATGGCCACATGGCCCTAGAGCTCCCACTGCTGGCCAAAGCACATCAGCCTCCTGGTGTTGATGAGCAGTGTTTTCTGAAGGGTCCCAGGAGAAGAGCCCTATGTGGCCAAGAAAGGAAGGGAAGGTCACTTAGGATAGGAGCTTTCCATGAGCAGGTAGAAAAAAAAGGTTTTCTTCTATGTGTGTGTGTTGGAGGTGGATTCAGTGGTCTATGGGGTAGGGTCAGCCATGGATGCCCTGAAAGTTTTCAAGGGGTGTGGGAAGAAACAATGACCATTTCCACTATAAAAACATTTAAATGTAATATTTTTAAGCACATAAAGGAAGTGCATGTCAAATGAACATGGTCTGTAAGCTGAAGTGATGAGAGAGCAGAGCCTAGGAGTAAGCTGAGAAAGCCAGTCAGCACAGAGAGCAGAGCTGAAGCCCAGAGAGAAAAGGCACAGAGAGAGAGTGGGGAGAAGTTTGGGACAGAGTGGGGAGAGAGGAGGTGAGCTGGAATCCATGGGAGAGAAAGAGAGCAGCCAGAAACTAGTTCCCTCATCTCATTATCATCCACTCTATACTTACCTCTGGGAATTAGTTTGCTTGGGCCTCTGCTTCTTGCAACCCAATTACTGAGCAACATGGGACTTTGCAAAAGCAGGTGCCTAGGGACTCTTAGAACGCATGCTCATAGTTGTATGGGTTTTCCAGGTTATCTTATCTCTGAGAGTCTGGAAAGTCATTGCTGACAATAAGACCATGGTTGCTTCTGAGGTTCAGGAGTGGTGATCCAAGGGATGCTTGCATCCTGGAGGTACCAAGGGTTTCAGCCTTAGTGCTGCATTTGAACCTGGTTGCAAGAGGTGTGAGCTTGGGACACAGGAGAACAGGTACTCCTGTCTCTCCACTTACTGAGATTTGGTCAGTTCTTTGAAATGTCATCATGCTTGTTCTCATTCACTACATATCTGCACTTGTCTGGATCCCTGAAGCACAGTGATGCTGGTGGCCCTGAGATAAGCTTCCTCCTTGGTGAGTGTCTACCCTAATATGATCCTCAAACTCCCAGAATAACTGAATGTCAGTGCTGGAATGATTGCTTTGTCTTCCATCCATCAGGGGTAAGGAATGCCCCTGAGCATATCCTACAAAGCACAGCTCACATGTCACCTCTTCTAGGAACTCTTCCTTGGTATTCTGCAGGCAGAATGAATAATTTTCTCCTCCATGTTCCCATAGAACTTTTTGGGCCCATTTACTATACTTATGGCCTTGAATCACACACAGCTGTTTTCCTATTTTTCCTCCTCCTGTGGATTTCCAAGGGGTAGCCATATTTTATCTATTCAAACCCCTCCTAGCCCTTCTGTGCACCAGGCACAAATTGGGCTCTAGGATTCAGAGCTGAGTGGGACTGGATCATGTCCTTGTGGTGCTCAGAAGCCATTTCGAGAGAGATACAGATGGATGATTACAGCAAGAGCTCTGAGTGAGGCCTCTGCCACATGCTGGGGAAAGGACTAGGTCTTGGCAGCCATCCTGCATTGGTGCAGAGGAGCCTGCATTGAGCAGGAGCTTGGTCATCCCTGGCTGAGTGCACCTGAGGAGGCTTGGTGGCAGTGGTAGCCCTAGCTCTCATTTAGGGAAACTGAGACCCAAGTTAGTGGCAGGAATGAGATTAGAACCCATTGCTCCTGACCTCCTGTTATTGGATGCTTGACCATGATTGATATCAGTAAGTAAAGTTATGGCTAAACAACTCATTCATCATGGCCTCATTTCTTTATTCCTTCCAGGGACGTACCAAGTTACAGCCTGGAGATGGGGAACAAAACCAGAGAGGGCACTTTCTCCGTGGAGCTGACAGCTTATAGAGGCTCAGGCAGACACTGCACAAGTCATGACAAAATATCACATTTAAGGTACAAATAACTGATACTTATGTAGAGTTTAGGATATGTCAGGCACTAGTTTAAGGGTTCTTGTATGTATTAACTTCTTTTATCCTCAAAACAACTTGGGAGCTAGAATGGATTGCCCTTTTTTAATATAAATAAGGAAACTGAAGTACAGAGAAGTAAAAGAACTTGGCCAAGGATATACTACTAGAAAGTGATGGCATGGGGTTTGAACACTCTGAATACCAGTTTTTTAAATTTATAAAAGCAGGATGACAAGGGCTAACAGCAGGCCTAATTTAGTCAGTGCTCAATAATGATGCTGCAATTTCAGTGCTTGGTGATGGCTGAGGCAGGTGGAGTCTTACCTCTGCCCTGCTGTTGATACCCTGGGCCCTTCCATGGGCTTCATGAGGGATTATAAATAGTCTGACATTGAGCAGGTGTAGCACAGTGGGTGACCACCTGTTTCACAAAAAGATCCTGAGTTCAATCCCTGGTACCTGCTAAAAAAAAAAAAATTTGGTAATGATGGGCCCTCTACATGAAAGGAAAAGTCCAGGCCTCCTGGACTGGTGTCTGGGCCCTCCTAACCAACCCCCCAGGCCTTGGGACTACCCATTCCCATAACTTTGCTCTTGTAGCTCCTCATCTGGAATGCATTTTCACCCATCCTGGCTTCTCTCTGCCAGGAAGCTATCCCTGTGAGGTGCCTCATCAGCAAGAACCTGTGTGTCTTCTTCATGCTGACACCCAGGCCAGTTTGACCACTGGCCTTGGGAAGCAATGACTTGGTTGGTGCCTGCTTCTCATCCCTGGTTGTGGGACAGGAATCACATATTTACTTCTCTCCCACCAGCCATGAGATTTTCAAAGGAGCAGCAATGAGGACTTGCTGATGGAAGTCCATGCTTACTTTCAGAGGAAAATCTGATGTGACAGTTAAGATCTCTAGTATTACAATTTTCCAACTTTACTCAGTGACAGAAAGCTCTGCCTTGTAGCCAGATTAAGTGCTTCATAACGTTTAAATCCCCAAGGCTGCCTTCTCACAATGGAGAGTGCAGAACATTTCTTGAGTTTTTTTTATTTTGTTTCCTGCAGGGTTGTGAAATCTGATCACAATCATTCTGATGGCCTACCAGGTAGGCTGTCTCCCAAGTGACTGATGCTATCTACCACCTGAACATCCAGTGCTGAAAGAAAAAAGAACTTCCATCCAAGAATTCTCTATCCAGCAAAGCTGGCATTCAAAAATAAGATACAGTTCAAAATATTCACAGATAAACAGAAATAAAGAAAATTTGTCAATCAGAAACTTACCCTTCAAGAAATATTAAAGGGAGTTCTACAGGTTGAAAGGGAAAAAAAAGTAGGAGAGAAAGAGTTGGATGAGAGCGTAAGAATAATTTAAAAGATAAAAGGAGAAATAAGAAAAATGTATGGAATAGTTTGATAGTCAGCCAAGGGGTGCTGATGCAAAATACCAAAATTCTGTTAATTTTTTAAAAGGGTATTTATTTGAGGTAGAAGCTTACATTTACCAGGCTTTAAAGAATAAGCTACTTCCCTCACTAAAGTCTATTGCCACATGTTGGAGCAAGATGTCTGCTGATGTCTGCAAGGGTTCTGGCTTCCTGGGTTCCTCTCTTCCTGGGGTTCATTTCTCTTTGGGGTCAGCTGCTCTGCTTTCTACACAATGCCAGCTGTAGACTATCAGGTGAATGGCTCATCTCTCTTCCCGGAGTCTTATCTCCATTCTCATGACCAAGCTCCTTTATCTGAATAATTCCTGGGTCTCCAACTCAAAACTCCAACCTCCCTTCTTTGCAGTGGGTGTACTCTGTGAGTCCCTTCCCACCAAGGTGGAAGGGACACAACATCCTACTGACATGGCTTAATCAAAACCTTAATCATTACTTAATCAAGTAAAAGTGAAACTTCTGTATCCAATATAATCTAATATGCCCAGGGCAAAAGACCAGTTTGCAAACATAATCCAATATCTATTTTTGGAATTCATAAATAATGCCAAACTGCTACAGCATACATAAATCTAAAGTTAATATGGCTAATGCAAATAATTCCTTGACAGTAATAAAATTGGATGTTAATGGATTAAACTTTCCAATCAATAGACACAGATATGCAGAATGTATAATGAAATATGGCCCATCTATATGCTGTATGAAAGAAACTCATCTTAGACCCAGGGATGCAAGGAGGCTGAAAGTGAGTGATTGAAAAACAATTTTACATGCAAACAGTAACCAAAAATGGGCAGGAGAGGCTATGTTAATATCAGACAAAATAGACCTTAAATGCAAAAATATTGTAAGAGACAAAGAAAGCCACTATATATTAATAAAAGTGGTAAGCTTTCAAGAAAAAAGAACAATCATAAACATTTATGCACCTAACCAGGGCACCTCAAAATACATGAGGCAAACACTGGAAAAGCTAAGTGAGAAATAGATGCCTCTACAATTATAGTGGGGGACTTTAATACAGCATTATCGCCATTAGACAGACCATCTCAACTGTGACTCTATAAAGAAACAAAGACTGAATAATACATTAGAGGATCTGGACCAAATACACATATACAGAATATTACACCAAAATACAGTGGGATATACATTCTTCTGAAGGGCACATGAATCATTTTCCAGGATAGAACACATGCTAGGCCACAGAACAACTCTCAATGAATTCAGAAAGATTGAAATTATACAAAATAATTTTTCTGACCAAAATGGAATGAAGCTGGAAATCAGTAAGGGCAGAGGACCAGAGGAGGCACAAATATATGGAGTTAAACAGCACACTCTTAGACAATCAGTCGATCAAGGAAAAAATTGCAAAAGAAACAAAAAAACTACCTCAAAATGAATGAAAATGACAACAAAACATATCAAAACCTATGGGATTCAGCTAAAGCTGTACTGAAAGGGAAATTTGTAACCATACATGCCTATATTACAAAAGAAGAAAAAGCTAAAATAAAAGACCTAAATACTCACCTCGAGGAATTAGAAAAAGAACAAAAAAACTAACTCCAAAGGAAGTAGAAAGAAGGAAATAATAAGATTAGAGCAGAGCTAAATGAAGTTCAAAATATAAAAGCACAAGAAGAAAAAAAAACCTAACAGCTGGATTTATAAGAAGATTAAAAAATTGACAAACCCATAGCTGGACAAAGAAAGAAAAAAGAGAGAAGATGCAAATACATAAAATAAAGAATGAAGAAGGGAATATCAACACTGACCCCAGAGAAATAAAGAATATCATCAGAGGATACTTTGAAAAATTGTATGCCAACAAGATGGATAATTTAAAGGAAATAGACAGACTCCTAGAAACACACAAACAGCCTACATTGACAGAAGAAGAAATTGATGAACTCAACAGACTAATCACAAAGAACAAGATTGAATTAGCTATCAAAAAACCCCAACTCTGAAGAGCCCAGGACCAGATGGCTTCACAGGTGAATTCTACCAAACATTCCGGAAAGAACTAACACCAATCCTTTGTAAATTCTTCCAACAAATAGAAGTGGAGGGAACATTGCCTAATTCATTCTATGATGCCAACATCTCCCTAATACAAAAGCCAAACAAAGACGTCACAAGAAAGGAAAAGTATACATCAATCTCTCTAATGAACCTAGATGTTAAAATCCTCAACAAAATACTTGCTAATCATATTCAACAACACATCATATGAATTATATACCATAACCAAGTGGGTTTCATCCCTTGTGTGCAAGGATGGTTCAATATAAGAAAATCAATCAATGTAATACACCATGAAAACAGATTGAAAGAAAAAATCACTGATAATATGTATAGATGCAGAAAAGCATTTGACAAAATACAGCATTCTTTCCTAATAAAAACACATCAAAAGATAAGATGAGGAAACTTCCTCACCATGATAAAGGGTATACATCATGTTCAATCATGAAATCCTAAAAGCTTCCCCTCTGTGATGGTTAGGCTAATGTGTCAACTCGGCCAAGTAATTGTGTCCAGTTGTTAGGTCCAGCAAGCATTGGGCTAATTGTAATACAAGAGCATTTATGGACTTTGATCACCAGTGAGTTTACTGTATCAATGGCTGGTTACATCTGCATCAATCGGGAGTTTGCATCAGCAAAGAGTGATGCTTTTATCCAACCAGTTGAATACCTTAAAAAGGGAAGTGATTTCAACATTCAGAGAGAGTTTCCCAGCTCATTTTTGGACAGCCAACTTCTCCCAAAAAAGACCTTTCATTGCATGAGAGACTGAGAGATATTATAAAATCTCATATTATTGACAGATATCTCCTGTTGATTCTGTTTCCTGAGAGAACCCTGATTAATACAGGTTGATACTGGGAGAGGTTCTTGAGGAACAAAGTATTAAATATGGATTGTCTGAGGTAGTTCTGGGAGTTTTTCAATTGGCTCTCTACTCTAATTGGACTCAAGGGTACTAATGACTCCCTTTCCAATAATGAAGAGGTTGCTAACAGTCCATGGCATGAGCTGGAAATAGAGATATGCAAAATAGGATCACTGGATCCCCCTACTTCCACACTTTTAAGAAGCAAGGATCTGGGTGAAAGTGTTTTCAATACCTTAACAGAATCTTGTGGAGTCAAAAAGTATAATGATGTTGGCTGGCTCCTAGATACTCTGGATACAGTCACAAAAGAAAGAGATGAGCTAGAGTCTTCAAATTTAAAACTTAAATGCAACATGAATGACATGTGTGATATATGTGATAGCTTTCAATGTGTGCCTTGAAAGAAAATCTTGTCTCCTGTAGCCACAGACTTAAGATATCTGAGAATCAAACCCAAAGTCTTATTGTATGAGTAGCAGAATTACAGAGGAAACTAAAATCTCAACCCCGCAGGGTTTCTGCAATTAAAGTGAAGGCATTGATTGGAAAGGAGTGGAACCCCAAGGGTTGGGATGGAGACATATGGGATGATGATAATATTGGTGGGGACATAGGAACCCTAAATTCTGCTGAGACTTGACCAGATAAACCTGTGATGGCCTGCCCTGTGGAGACCACACCTTGTCAAGCTTGTATCATCCAGCCTCCTGCCTGCCCCAGGGAGTTCAGACCTTCTCCACCACTGAGGTGGGTACCAGCCAAATTTAAGCCTGCACTGCCCAGCGTCTGGCCTGCCCCGGGGAGTCTGGACCTCCTCCCAGCCATGAGGCAGGTACCAGCCAAACTTGAGCATGCTCTGCCCAACTTCCAGTCTGCCCTGAGGAATCTGCCTTCCAACCCCTGCCTGAACAGATTAATCCTGTCTCACCAGAAGAAAATGCAAAGGAATGCCCTGAGGTAAGTAGCCTGCAAGGTATCTCTACTCCTTCTCCTTACCCACCCGCACCATCCCTCTTATCTTCGAGACCCATTACTAGACTAAAATCACAACAAGCTCCCAAAGGTGAAATACAAAGTGTGACCCATAAGGAAGTAGCCCAAATGCCCATGGTCACCACCCCTGCCATGTTACAGTCTCTTTCCCAGCCCACAGCTTTGGCCCCTTTAGGGTGTCCCTTGTAATCAGTTGACTGAGGATGAGAAAACTCGGCCCTGGTTTACAGATGGTTCTGCATGATATACAGGTACCACCCAAAAGTGGACAGCTGAGGCACTGCAGCCCTTTTCTTGGGCATCCATGAAGGATAGCAGTGAGGGCAAATCCTCCCAGTGGGCAGAACTTAGAGCAGTGCACCTAGTCATTAATTTTGCTTGGAAGAAGAAATGGCCAGCGGTGCATTTGTACACTGATTCACGGGCTGTTGCCAATGGTTTGGCTGGATGGTCAGGGACTTGGAAGGAACATGGTTGGAAAATTGGTGACAAGGAGGTCTGGGGAAGAGCTATGTGTATAGACCTTTCTGAGTGGGCAGAAAACATGAACATAATTGTGTCCCATGTGAATGCTCACCAAAGGGTGATTTCAGCAGAGGAAGATTTCAATAATCAAGTGAATAAGATGATCTGCTCTGTGGCTAATGCTCAGCCTCTTTCTCCAGCCACTCCTCTCATTGCTCATTGCTCATTGCTCATGAAGAAAGTGGCCATGGAGGTAGGGATGAAGGTTATGCATGGTCTCAGCAACATGGACTTCCCCTCACCAAGACTGACTTGGCTACAGCCACTGCTGAATGTCCAATCGGCCAGCAGCAGAGACCCACACTCAGCCCCTGATATGGCACCATTCCTTGAGGTGACCAGCCTGCTACCTGGTGGCAGCTTGACTACATTGGGTCACTTCCACCATGGAAGGGGCAGTGATTTGTTTTAACTGTAATAGAAACATACTCTGGCTATGGGTTTGCATTTCTGGCACACAATGCTTCTTCCAAAACTACCATCCATGGACTTAATGAATGTCTTATCTACAGCCATGGCATTCCACACAGCCTTGCTTCTGATCAAGGAACCCATTTCACAGCAAATGATGTGCAGGAATGGGCACACGCCCACGGAATTCACTGGTCTTACCATGTTTTCCATCACCCTGAAGCAGCTGGATTAATAGAACAGTGGTACAGCCTTTTGAAGACTCCATTATGGCGCCAACTAGGTGACAATACCTTGGAGGGCTAGGGCAATGTTCTCCAGGAGGCTGTGTATGCTCTAAATCAGTGTCCTCTCTATGGTGCCATTCCTTCCATAACCAGGATTCATGGGTCCAGGAATCAAGGGGTGGAAATGGGGATGGCACCACTCACTATTACCCCTAGTAACTCACTAGGAAAATTTTTGCCTCCTGTTCCTGCAACCTTAAGCTCTGCTGGTCTACAGGTTTTAGTCCTAAAAGGAGGAGTGCTGCCACCAGGGAACACAATAATGTTTCCATTGAACTGGAAGTTAAGACTGCCACCTGGCCACTTTGGGCTCCTCTCACCTGTGAATCAACAGGCAAAGAAGGGAATTACTGTACTTGCTGGGGTGATTGATCCTGACTATCAAGGGGAAATAGGGCTACATCTTCATAATGGGGGTAAAGAAGAGTTTGCCTGGAATGCAGGAGATCCTCTAGGGTGTCTCCTAGTACTGACATGCCCTGTGATTAAAGTCAATGGAAAATTGCAACAAACAATTCAAGCAGGACTAACAATGGCCCAGAATATTTGGGAATGAAAGTTGGGGTCATCCCACCAAGCAAAGAACCACGGCCAGGTGAAGTGCTTGCTGAAGGTAATGGGAACATGGAATGGGTAGTGGAATAAGGTAATGATAAATATGAACTTCAACCCCATGACCAGTTACAGAAATGAGGACTGTAATAGTCAGGAACCCTTCTTCCTTGTTTCATTATGAGTATGATTGTATATCTGCACAAAATGAATTTCTTTGTTTTTTTCCCCAACCATTTCCCCTGTCATATGAAAAGTTGTAATAATTTCACATCATAATATTTAAGGATGTCAAATTTAAGAGTAAATATTACCCAAGGACTTGCACTCTGTTCTGTGGGGAATTAATGCATTTCCGGTTGTACGCAGGGGAGTTGAACATTGTTAGGCAGAAATATATATGAATGCTTGTCTGTTATTGTTTTTACTTACAGACTAAGTATGGTTTAGGGTAATGTGGATGGTTGCCGAGTTGACAAGGGGTGGACAGTGATGGTTAGGCTAATGTGTCAACTTGGCCAGGTAATTGTGTCCAGGTGTTGGTCCAGCAAGCACGGGGCTAACTGTAATACAAGAGCATTTATGGACTTCAATCACCAGTGAGTTTACTACACGGATGGCTGATTACATCTGCATCAATCAGGGAGATTGCTCAGCAATGGGTGATGCTTTTATCTAATCAGTTGAGTGCCTTAAAAGGGGAAGTGATTTCAACATTCAGAGAGAGTTTCCCAGCTTATCTCTGGACAGCCAACTTCTCCCAGAAACTCATCAAGGACCTTTTATTGGACTTTCATTGGAGCCCTTGGTTTGCGGCCTGCCTGCAGAACCTGACTTGTGCATCCCCACAGTCTCATGAGAGACTCTTATAAAATCTCATATTATTGACAGATATCTCCTGTTGATTCTGTTTCCCGAGAGTACCCTGACTAATACACCTTCTAAGATCTGGAATAAGTCAAGGATGCTCATTGTCACTGCTCTCATTTAAAATTGTGTTAGAAGTACTTGCTCAAGCAGTTAGGCAAGAAAAAGATAAATTGGAAAGGAAGTAGTAAAAATTTCATAATTTGCAGAAGACATGACCCTATACCCTGAAAGCCCTAAGAAATGTACAACAAAGTTTCTAAAGCTTATAAATGAGTTCAGTAAAGAGTGAGATTGTAAAATTAATGTGCAAAAATCAGTAGCATATGCCAATAAAGAGCAATCTGAGAAGGAAATGAATTTAAAAATCCCATTTACAATAGCGATTAAAGAAGCAAATGCCCAGGAATAAATTTAACTTAAGTTGTAAATGACTTGTATGCAGAAAAATACACAACACTGTTAAAGGGAATCAAAGAAGACATAAATAAATGGAAATATATTCTCTGCCTTTGGATAGGAAGACTAAACATCATTAAAATGTCTATCCTACCCAAACTGTTTTACAGATTTAACGCAATCCCAAGAAAAATTACCACATCATTTTTACTGAATTGGAAAAGGTAACTATAAAATTTATTTGAAAGGGCAAAGGGCCCCAAATAGAGAAAGACCTATTGAAAAAGAAAAAAACAAAATTGAAGGAATCATATTACCTGACTTTAAAACATACAGTGGTCAAAACTGCATAGTATTGGCACAAGGATACACATACTGACAAATGGAACCAAACTGAGGGCTCTGCTGCAGATCCTCACATATACAGTCAACTGATATTAAACAAGGCCACCAACCCCACTCAACTGGGAGAGAATGAGCTCTCAATAAATGGAGTTTGTAGAACTGGATATCCATATCCAAAAGATTAAGATAAGAACACCATCTCACACCTTATATAAAAATTAACTCAAGATGGATCAAAGATCTAAATATTAGAGCAAAGACCATAAAGATCTTGGAAGATAATGTAGGGAAACATCTACAAGATCTTGTATTAGGAAAAGATTTCATTAACTTTACTTCCAAAGCATGAGCAACAAAAGAAAAGAATAGATAAATGGAACATCCTCAAAATTAAAACTTTTTCACCTCAAAGGATTTTGTTAAGAAAGTGAAGACAGCCTACTCAATGGGAGAAAATATTTGGTAACGATATATTTGATAGGGGCCTAATATGCAGCATATATAAAGAAATCCTACAACTTGAAAATAAAAAGACATACAACCCATTTAAACAAGGAAGTTGAATATAGACTTGCTATGTGACCTAGCAATACCATTACTAGGTATATACCCAGAACTTAAAGCAGTGACACAAATAGACATCTGCACACTGATGTTCAGAGCAGCTTTGTTTATGATTGGTAAAATTGGAAACAACCCAGGTGTTTATTATCTGACCAATTAGCAGCTATGTAAGGCAGGGGAAGTATAGAGAGATTGACAGCTGATGAGTTTTGTTTGTTCGTTTTTTTTTTTTTTTAATACTGTTGGAATAAGGAAAATGCTCTAAAATGATTGAAATGGTGAATGCATAACTATGTGATTATATTGAATATTGATTATACCCCTTGGATGGATTTATGCTTTATTAATGTGTATCAATAAAATTGATTTGCTAAAAAAGGAAAAATAAAAAAATGATTGCAAAGACTTAGGACAATAAAATTCTATTTAATACTCATGTTCATACCCAACAATCTTAAATAAAGGCACTTAGTAATAATTATCCTTAAGATATACATTTATTCTATCTCCTGTTCTATCATTTTCTGTCTTCTTTCTCTATCATCTATCTATCTGTCTGTCTGTCTATCTATCTAACTTTCTTTCTATTAATCATCTCTCTATCTTTCTATCTATTATCTATCTATCTATCCACCTATCTATCCATGTAGGAATCTATGTCTATTGCATGCAGGGTTATATTTTAGTGAATGTGCATAAGTGTAAGAGTGTGTGAGTAGTTATAAGCTTTAACAATTGGCCATTTATTTTTTATGACCTCTTTAAAATATTTTAAGAATTAGTAAGAGTTTAAGCAGGATTATTCTTTCTGAAATGATTTTGTAGAATTAACCCTTGAAGCCACCTGGTACTGGGCTTCTCTTGGTTGGGCAGTTTTTGATGACTAATTCAATCTCACTACTTGTGATTAGTCTGTTGAGTTTTCTATTTCTTCTTTCATCAGCGTAGGTTGCTCTTGTGTTTCTAGAAATTTGTCTATTTCATCTAAATTACCAACTTGTTGGCAAACTTATTTCTGTGCAGTCAGTGGTGATAACCCCTCTTGTATTTTTTATTTTATTTATTTGCATTTTCTCCTTTTTTTCTTTGTTAGAAACCTCTAACAAACCTCTAGCTAAAGGTTTGTCATTTTATTATTCTTCTCAAATAACTAGATTTTGGTTTTGTAATTTTTTCTAGTGTATTTTTGTTCTCAATTTCATTTAGTTCTGCTCTAATCTTTGTTATTTCCTTCCTTCTCTGAAATACATTTGGAAAAAGAACTTTACCTAAAGAGAGAAATATTAAATACAAGAGAGTTTTTAAGTCTGAGATTTCAAAATCAGTCAGGAGGTTATTCCAGAGGTGACACTTATGCACATCTCAGGCAGATCTCACTAACTGCCCTAACTGCCACAGTAAACAAAGTCTCAAACAGTGGTGCCCATGAGAGCTCTAGAGCCATGTGTATTCTAAAGACATGGCACATAACCCCATAAAATCAGCACCCTGTCAGTGGGACTTACCTTGGAATAAAAGATAATCTATTTCCCCAATGTTAAACACATTTATAATTTCCCAGTACATTATTCTTCTACCCATTTTGCTTGAACCTATGATTAGCACTATACCTATTAAGTATATGTCCAAGAAACTTAAATCTTTGATCTGTTCATCTACCAATTGAGCCCTGAATCTCAGCAGAGTTGCTGTCAACACCTTATTCTCCAGTTCATCAGACTCACCCAGGACAATGAACAAAATGATGATGGGCAATACCCATCCCCCCAAAACATAGTATCTACAACTGCAAGCAAAGCAGTTCCTTCCATCTGCCCATAAGCTTGTAGACCCTCTCAATCTGAGGCAGAGCAGGCATCACCATCCCAAAAACCCAAGGGTGAGGAATGTATAAATATAAGGAAGGAGTGCAAGTGTGGACCAAAGCAAAATAATTATTATTGTAGTAATGGAAGAACATGTAACATTGATATAAAGATAAGGTTTACAAAAAGTTCTGAGGTGATGAGAGGGAATAATAGGTGAAATATAGGGCATTTTTCGGGCAATGAAATTAATTGTAAACTGCAATGTAAACTGTAGACCTTGGTTAGTAGCAATGTTTCAATATTTATTTATCAATTGTAAGAAATGTACAACACTATTATGTTACTAGTAGGGGAAGATGTGGGAGGGGAGAGGATGAGGTATCTGGGAATCCCTTATGCTATTGATGTAACATTTCTGTAATCTAAACTTGTTTAAAATAATGTTTATTATATAAGAAAAATGAATAAGAGAATCTTAATGGTCAAAATAGCTGAAAATATGCTTATGTTGTGGAACTCAAAAAGTAAATGTGTGTGAGACATTAAATTCTTGTCAGAAAATTGAAGTGATTATATACATGGATATTGAATGAGTGGATAAATTGAATAACTCTTTTAGGGGACAACTCCTCATCACTCCATTTGAACATGAGACATATCTTCCAAAGGCAACGAGCACCAGAAGCAAACCTAAAGTAAGTGAAAAGAAGTAAATAACTAAATAAATATACAAAGAAAAAGAATATTGAGGCTGTATTTTTTTTTTCTACCAAGCAGTCAAAGAAGATTTAATACCATTTTTATATGCGGATGGTACATTTGTTACAACTGATGTACAAATATTGAAACATGGCTACTAACCATGGCCAATGGTTTACATTTTAGACCATAAACTTTTTTTTTTTTTATTGTTGGTAAAAATCAAATTTTTTCACAATACATACCAATGTTTGTAAAATGATATATA
>JAQZBX010020024.1:0-33334 GCA_029593785.1 Cabassous unicinctus
CTGCTCCCTGATTATTATACTTTTTGTTCATCTCTTCTATGTTTAAGAAAGAAATTGGAAAAAAGACATGCATAGCCAAATTCTACCCAAATTTAGGAGCCCAGTTTGTGTCCTATCTACCTTTTTGAAAGCTTTCTTGCCATTTCCAAGACAAAATGATTCTCCCTTTTCTGAATTTTATTGGCACTCTAACTTTGAATTTAGCACTTAACTGCATCCAGTCTGGATAAAAACATTATAAATTCCCAGAAGACATAGTGGTGGGTTTTTATAGATATAATAGAATATAAAAATTGAACAACTAAATAAGATCATGAGGGGCCTTTATTAGGCAAAAGAGATTCTTAAATAAGTTAGTAAAAATAATAACAGAGGTGATTAGAGACTGAACTAGGATGGCAGCAATGAAAATGAAGTCTTGGAAAATAGGAGAATCTGTTACACTGGGGTTTTTATGAGCTTTCACAAAGAGATATTCAAATCTGGACAGCTTTAGAAAAATAAAAACCCCAGCTTTGTAATAATCACACAACCATCTCAGAACTCAGGTTTAATCTGAATTGATGGTGAATCCAAGTAAAATTTTCAAACAGACATTTACTTTTAACATTCATTCGCTGAGCCAGGAGTCTGTGGAGAGAACACGCTCCACACCCATATACATAGGTGGCAATAACTCGCCTTTGAAATATTCAAAAAGGTCGAGTTTACCTAAATCCCCGTTGGTTAAAAATTTTCGAAGCACAGAAAATCCTGTCGCTTCAGGTCCAGTGTTCAAGGGTAAAGTCTACTTGAATTAAAAAAAAAAACAAAAAAAACCCGACTTGGTTTGGACAGGTTTCTCCCGGAAAAGGTCAAGGCTGAGCCTCTTCTACCCGACCTAGGCAGCTTGCCGGCCGGCGGCTTCTCAGCACCCTCTCACCCAGATTCCGGTCACGCTCTGCGCCACGCCGGCTCATTCCCCACCTTCACACACGTCCCTACCCCCCGGCTCCTGGCCGCTCCCTTTCATCCGCAGCTACTCTGCTGTCTCTCCTCTAGGATTCCCTCTCTGCACCTTCAACAGCCTCAGTTTCTCAAGGAAGCGAAACCTTTTCGGGGACCACCCCTGGGGACCAGTCAGGCCTCTGGAAGGCGACCAGAACCCTTCTATGATCGCGCGGTCCGCGCCGGCGAGGGTCACGGAGCTCGCTCGCGTCAGGAGAAGCCGCGCACGCGCCCCTTCCCCCACTTCCCTGCTTCCTCTCCCCGCCCCCTGCTTCTGCAGCACAGTTTCAGGCGTCTCTCATTTGGCAGCCCGGCCCTTCGCGCTTGCCGCAGGGTCCCGCCCACGTCCCTCCAGTGGGCGGAACTAGGTGACTTTAGTTGCCCTTTCGCTCCTGTTGCGGGGTAGTATTTCCGTTCTTCAGGGTTTGCGTCTGAGTAGCTGGATCTGAAGGCAACATGACGGCGATGTTTAGGCGAAGTTGCGGGGTGAGAGGGAGATCAGGGTTGCGGTGTGGCGGGGGAATGGTGTTTGGGGAGGTGGGCCCTGGGCCGAAAATAGATGCGGTCGCGCGGGTAGGAAGCGGCGGGAAGAGGGACTAGCCTGCCTCCGGGTGCCGTACCCCAACCTGGCCTCCGTCCGATATTCCGGATCGTCGCCTTCTTTGCACACCCACCCCCTCCTCTCACCACAGCAGAAAATGCTTCTCAGGTTTTCACTTTCTCGTATGACAACTGACTCCTATATAAACGGCGTCCTACTTTCAGAATATGCTTTTCCTTTCTCTGGCCCAGGAACCCTTAAATACTTTTCCCGGGAATCCCATCCTTCTCGGAAGTGAATGGGTCTTTGAATTAAGAGAAGGTCTCGGAACCACTACTCGACTTTTCCTCGATTAACTTAGTATCTCTTCGAGAAAACTTTCTCCCTACCTGCTCTTTAACCCCAGCTTAGGAAGGAAAGCATAAAATAGATGTCATTGTGTAATTGATGTATTTTAGAAAGGGTGGAATTCAGATGTTATTGGTTCTTCTATTGGGTTCAAATGATTTATTTTATCTTGGGTCCTTGCGAAAGCACGGGTGGAGAAAAATAGAGCAGCTGCTACTTGGGATACTTAATATATTTAATATGCTTTAGTTTTGTAAATACGGAGGAGGCCGCTTCCATGTTGCTTACGTAAGAAAAAAAAATTGACCAGAACTTTCCGTGCAGTGATCTATATATTCCAGTAATACAGATTCTCAGTACGTGTTAGTCGCTAGATACATTATGTTATCTTAAATATTATTTATTTATTCAAACAAGACTATTAAAATGACATTTAAAATTGAGTTAAAGTTAAGTCCTTGACAACAAGCTACAGCTTTAGAGTTTAGGATAATTCTAGTAGATTATTAACCCGTTTATTTCATTGCTATACAAATTAATGGCCTCTGAAGGCAGAAATTGGGGGGTTTTAAAAATTGTTTTTAACTCTGGCATCAGAAGAAAAAGAAGGCTGAGAGATTTCTCAATCTCTCCAAGGAAGGATGCAGAAAAACTAGATCCAGAAAACTAATGCCTTTTTGTCTTTTCTTGGACATTCTTATAAAACTAAAAGTCTGATAATCCTAAATAAAACTATAATTATAGCAGGGCCATTGAAGACTTAGTGCTTGATTAAAATTGCTGTCTTATGTAGAACTGGAATACTCTTTCTCTGGGAAGAGAGTCCAAAATGTTAAAACCAGCAGTCTTTGGGTAGCAGGTGTAGTTCAGTGGTTTGAGAGCCTGTTTGGGATATAGCATAGAGGAGGTCCCAGGTTCAGTCCCTCCTACCTCCTAAACAACCAAACAGAAAAACCCGAACAAACCAGCCTTTGTGTGGCAGTATGCTTTCAAAACATTGTTTTAATAAATCCAGCAAAATACCTTGAGGGATTAGCCTTGTTTTGCAGATTTGAAAAAATAAGGAAGATACTTGCAGAGCTACATTCAAACTGAATCATTCTAACTGCAAGTTCTGTGCTGTTTCTATTTTTCTACTAAGCCACCCCTCTAAATGGCTAACATTATTATAATGAATAGATTTATGAGTACTGTTCCCTGACTACAGTTACCTTTATACTTAGTTTTAAATAATAGATGTTTTCCTGAAAAATCATTTGTAAACTGACTTTACTTTTTGCAAATTATTTTAAATTCACGAAATAATTCCCTATTTAAAGTCTCTCAGCAGAGAAGTTTACATGTTCTGTAAGGTCTGATTTTTTTTTACAGTGGTGTTTAATACACATTTATAATAGAATCAAGTGTTTTGGCCTTCAGTTTTGTAGGGCTTTTTTTTTTTTCTTTACATAATCCTGGTTCCACTACCTAATATAGTGACCTTGTGTAATTATACTTGACCTCCTGGAGCCCATTTCTTCATATACAAAATAGGAAAAAATTCAGTGAATTAATACTAGAACATGACTGTAAGCGAGAATAGGTTTGGTCTATGATGAGTGGAGGAGGAGGACCACAGAAACCATGTTTTACTCCCAAAATAAAAGTAATGAAAATTGCAAAGAAAATTTCATACTCTGAAATTTCTTCTCAAAGTTTTTCTTCCAAATTGTAGTTTGAGGTATGTTATTATTTTTAAAGGGCTGTTTAAATTAGGATATTTGATGATCTAATTATGGTCACTTGAAGTGTAGGTGATTATAAGTTTGAGTTGTCATCTACAAAATGGACAATTTCTGTAGATTTTGAAAAACAAGTTCAGTTTTTCATCTTTTAGTATTTTCTTCAACTTCTCTTCTCTCTCAGTATCTAGTTTATCAGATGTGGATTCCATGAAAATCCTTGGAAATATAAATTGTGTAAATTTGGTTGTCCTCAAACATTTACTTAGGAGCAACATTTTTTTTTTTCAGTTTAAATGTAAATAGTTACCTTTGTGTCTTTTAAATTGTCATGAGCTTAAAAATAGGTTACAAAGATAAATCATATGTATATATCTGATTACATTTCAAAGAAATAAGATTACATTGTAGATGTCAAGCACTGAAAGATTAGTGGTGTATTAGTAGTTAAGTACTTTTTTGATAAAGGACCAGACAGTGAATACTTTTGGCTTGGTGAACCATATGGTCTGTGTGGCCAGTCCTCAGCTCTGCTGGGAAAGCAGCCATAGACAACATTGTGTGGCTGTATTCCAATCAAATTTTATTTACAAAAAAGATGGATGACAGAGTTCGCTGATCCTTGGCTTAGAATGTTTATAGAGAACAGCAGAAAATAGAGAACATTTTTTAATGTTAATTTGTTTTTTATTTAGAGTGAGGTATCTTAGAAATGGCTTCCTCCAAGTGGGAGATTCCCAGAGGCATTCCTGGTGGGCCCACAGGGACAGGGATCAAAGTTGATGGACTAGGCAACACACCAATGCAATATAATTCCCTCCTCTTGTGCCTGCCCCAGATCTCCAATCACCAATGTCCTAGGATCTTATAAGTGAGATTTCCAGAATAGTGGCATAAGTCTACTATTACCCCTGACTTCTTTGTCCTGGGAACCCTCCACTTCAGCAATGCAAATACCACTGATTAGATTTATTTTCATTACTTTTAAAAAATATTTCCTCTATGATAGGTGTTGATATAACTGTTAATTGGCTTATTAGAGAAATCAAATTAATTATAGTTGAAAGCATTTAAGAAATGACTTAAAATCTGTGTTTTTGAGGATGGGCAAATAAATTGCTGTAATCACTTTTTAAATTGTCAGCAATCTCTTATTTGATTAATGTTTAATTTATCCAATTATTTTAATAAAACTGTTCTTTACAGGTCCTGAGAAGTATTTCTCATTTTTACTGGAGAGCACAACATACAAAAGCTGTCCTACAACGTGAACCAGGATTAGGATTTAATTTTGGTATATTTGATCTGTCCATTGAACTTTACCTTATATTTGCTATACATATGCTGTGCTGTTCTATTTGTGTATTTATCTGGAATATGTTTGGTAGATAGATCTAATGTCTGTGAATGAGGAGGAACAATCACCATCCACAAATTGTTCTTCCTTATCATATGTTCTTCTGTGGCATACTACCTTACTCACAGATCTGTGATAGCAACATATATACATATATATTCCTTCCCTTTTACCGAAGTAGCCCAAAATAAATTACAAATTTACTGATGTGTGGATAGTCTTCATCTAAGAAATTTGAATTTAACAAGTATTCGTTAAATACCATGCTAGTTGCTTAGTATTAGGCAAGACCTATTTTGGTCATAATATATCAGAATTGTAGTTTTAATGCTACTAGATGGGAGTTCTCCATCTGGGACCAGGGAATCATGTGGTATCATAGGGGGAAAGAATAGGATTTTCCTACCCCTTTTCTCTATTGGATGAGACACCAGGCAAAAAATTTTGAATAATATCCCTATCTGGCATCTTTTGCCTCCTGAAGTCTTTCTTGCTTCAAAATTACTATCTTTCCTCTAGTTAAAAACTCATTTTTTCAGTTCGGTTCATCTTAGAAAATAGTTAAAAGGCAGCTGAGGTAATTAGCTCACATCCAGGTACAAATGACAGACTCAAAGCTCTCTAGGGTTATGGGTTTTTGGTTTTTATTTTATTTTTTTAAGATTGTTTCTTTTATAAAGTTTTAAAACAATTCAATAAAAGTTTTCAAGCATGTGAGGATAGCAGTCTGGGGCAGTGGATCTTACTTCCTTATGAAATAATTGGCATTGGTGTGCTATTATTGCTGTCTCACTTCAGCTTGTCACATGCAGATCCATACTCAGTAGTAGAGGCTAACAGAGTAATATGACACTTTGCTGAGTGGCAGAATGAGATAGATAAAAGTGTTTAAGAGTGAAACTCAAAGGAATAGGGATAACACATGACCAGCTTCATCAGGTTCCTTACCTATAAAATGGGGATAATATTTACAACACAGAATTTTTTTGAAGACTGAATTATATGATATATGTAAAGTCTCTAGCATGTAGTGACTGAATCAAAGTAGTTTCTCAGTAAGTAATATACCCACCTACAATCTTGACATAGACTGACCCCAATCTTAGAAGAAAGGTGATGTAGAGAACACTGGACAGCAGCTCTAAACATGTTTCTACAGCCAATTCATTGTAAGACTAAGGTGCTATCATTTCCAATCATTCTGGGCTTTAGTTTGCTTATCTATAAAATGAGAGATTTCGTTTTAGGCCATTCAATTCAGCATCAAAATTTTAATGCCTTTCACATTTTTATTTCCCACATCCCCGTTCAAATGATTACTATTGCCTTAAACATAACCTTGCTCATTCTCACCTCTACTTCTCTTGGTCTTCCTTCCTGAAATTCCCATACCTCTTTTAAATATCCACCTATCGTTTGTTATTGGATGTAACCACAATAAAGCCCTGTGATGGCATGGATTTGAAAAGATGCAATTAATGATCAACTCTCCTCAGTCCAGCCATCATATTCATTTCATTCTTTTTAAAATAACACAGCTCCATATTTTTTATAATTGAATTGTTTGAACACCACTTACTAGCATTACAGTGAGGTTTTATATCATTACCTTTTGAGAAACCGTCCTCAACCACTTTTACGAATTGCTTCATGCTAATTTGTGGACTTAAATTAAGAGTTTAAAGGAGGAGTTGATATCAATATCAAATTATGTTATTGATATTCTTATATGATGTTTCAAAACAAGTTTCATTGTTTTATGCTCACTTTGTCTCATCTCTAGTTAGCCTGATTTTTGAGATCAGGGTTCTATGTTGGTTTCATTTCAGTGTTAGTGTAAATTTGAAAAATCTGCTTAGGAACTAGTAATAAGTTAAAAAATTATTTTTATCTCACCAACTTTAAAGGAAAAATTCACTTGCACTTTACGCATTTATATATTATTCCTCTGTAAACACTTCAAACCTCATCTACCTCCTTTGTCCTTTGTACTGCATAGACTTATTTATATTGCACAATGAATATTGATTCACCAGAAAGCACTTGTCATCTTTGACTTTCTGGTTAAGCAAATGTCCACATATTGATTTCATAGGACTTTTTACCTCACTTCATTACCGTATTTTAATGTTTTCGAGATACTTTTCCCATAGAACTCACTGAACAGCAGAAAGAATTTCAAGCTACTGCTCGTAAGTTTGCTAGAGAGGAAGTAATCCCTGTTGCTGCAGAATATGATAAAACTGGCGAGGTAAGTATATACATTTTAAGGAAAGAAAAATCTTTTACGATTTTTACTAAATCATATAATCACATTTTCTAAAATTTAAATATAACTGCCTTGCTGCTGCTGCTGCATTTTTTTTTTTTTTCAGTACCCTGTTCCCCTAATTAAAAGAGCATGGGAACTTGGTTTGATGAATACACACATTCCAGAGAGCTGTGGTAAGCTTTCTTCACATTTTTAACCCTAGAATAGAAATGAACAAGAAAAATTGTGAAAACTACCCAGTCACTCTGAGTTTTAAGTGGATTTCAAGCTTTGTTTCCCTGTTCAGAATTCAGTATTTGCCTGCTTTTTAAAAGCCCTGTACTCATAACTAGAGGCATTTTTCCTTCCTTCTTGATAACTTGTTCCAACTTTAGCTTGATCCTAAACCTTGGTAACTTCTCTCCTTAGAGTTGTTAGATTTGTTTCATTTAAGTCCTACCTTATATTTCATGTTTTATTCAGACCCTTTTTTCTGTGAGATGGTTACTCTTCCTTGGGTCAAAGTTTTAGCAGACTTGAATCAAGTTTTTTAACAGTGAAGTTATATAGGAATATGGATGTACATTATAAATTGTAAGAGAATTTTCTGAAAATTTTAAAACTTATTTTATAGAAGCATAAGTTACTATGCCAGCCAAAGCACTTTTTTGTTTCTTTTGTTATTGATACTGTATTTGCAAATTTACTTTAAAAAAAAATTGGTAATAAGCAAAGTTATCAAAATAGCTCACCTTTATGTCTGTAGAGATGTACTACATATTAAAATGGACTCATAAATCATTTTAATATTGTAGGGGGCCTTGGTCTTGGAACTTTTGATGTTTGTTTAATTACTGAAGAAATAGCTTATGGATGCACAGGGATTCAGACTGCTCTTGAAGCAAGTTCTTTGGGGGTAAGTTCCTTAGACAATTAATTGCCTAATGGAGCTGCTGTTAATGAGACAGTTACTGTTAGGTTAGGGGTTAGACAGGAGTGCGTACCTATTATGTTCATGATCATTTATCTATCAAATAAAATACATGAAACTTTTTCTCATTGAATTACACTAAAATATTAGATAGCTCCTAATGGAAAATGATTTCAAGATATAATGAATTTTTTTTTTGTTTTTCTTCCACTTAATCTTATTTATACAGACTTTCTCTTCATTGTATTATTGTTTGCACTATTTTTTATGGTCTTGGCCATAGATGTTTTGACATTTACCTTATTGCCAAAGTATTATCTTATCCCGAGTAGTAACTTTGGGAATGTTTCTCTTCCATATCTGAGTATTTTCCTGATTTGTTGAGTCAGTCATGTTGAAAGTTCATATAGTTTATTTTTGCCTAGTGCTACGTAAACTGTTATTAGTTAAAAAAAAAAAAAGTTAGTGGAACATAATTTTCTTTAAAAAGAAACACAAGATTCTACAGTGAAACTTGGATTTCTTATTCCAAGCCCTGATTATTCTGTGCCTGTTGTCCTCACTGCTCAGAGTACTTGTTGTCCTTGTGGTGAAACTGTGCACTTTGGCTGCTGCTTCAGTGACAATTCTTAGGTAAGAGCAGTTTCTAAAGCCAACACAAAGGAAAAGGATCAGGATGGCTTGCTGCTACCGGTAGCAGTTCTGAAAATTTTTGAGCAATTCTTAGGAAGTCTGGTCATACAATACTTTGCCACTTATCCTAAATTTAATTCTCTATTTGTACCCTTTATTATAGTGTATTGTTATACATCATATTTCTAACAAGTCCTATGTATAACATTAATTTTATGAAAATACTTAGATTAACAGAATTATTTCCTCATGGTTTAGCTCTACATCTTAGAGGTAGAATAAAAGGCAAATTCTCTGGATTTACCCCTTGGGGGAAAAAGTTCTTTTGTTTTGAATTATAGCATGTCTGAACTTAAATATCTTATAAAAACATCTTGCTTTTTTTTAAAAAAAAATGTCATTTTTCTTTGGTAGCAAATGCCTGTTATTATTGCTGGAAATGATCAACAACAAAAGAAGTATTTGGGGAGGTTGACTGAGGAGCCGATGGTTTGTGTGAGTATGTGTAGCTGTAAAGAAGAGAAAAAGGGTGATATTTCTTCTTTTCAACACATATGAACATACATTGGGCCATAATACATTATGGCAAATTTTAGCAGCTGACATAAGAATTAAAAATTAATCCTCAAATCTTCAGTTTGGGTGAAATGAGAGAAAATTAAAAGTTTAATACAGAGGATTTTGTGAAAGAAAGAGCACATTTAGGTACAATAATGTTTCTAGGATGCCAAAAACGTGTCATAATAAGCCCCTTAATTATTTCCAGTGAGATAACTTCTTAATGGGGTCCTCTACAGTTCAAGAACTATAGGTCTGTAGTGAAGTTCAGTTTGTTAATGTAAGTCTGTAGGTGTTTGAACTGGTAGTTTTTTGAACTAATAATTAATGGTGAACAAGTGACTTGAAGAGATATCAATTCATTTCTTGAGTGAGTTACTTGGGGAGAGTAGTTATAGATTTTATTTAATTGCCTGGGAACTACTCAACAAAATTTTTAATTGTAGTTTTTAAAGATATGACTATATATCCTGAGATTCCATTCTGAAGTATTCTTACCTGCTTGTTTATTAGTCTTAACAGATTTCAACCTGGGATGTGGTTATGATATTCAAGTATAGTAAATTATTATTAGTTTGAGCTAATTGTGAAAATTGGTCTGAGAGTAGAAATTAATATTTGAAAATGAATATTTTTTCAATTAACTTCAAATACCTAAATTTCAGGTACTGTTTAATAAAAACATTTATGCTGTTTTCTAGGTAATTGGTAATTTTTTTAAATAAATGAGAGTTTAAGCTAAATATTCTCAAAAATGTCTAATAAGGGTGTGAAACATCTAGATTTTTTTGCTATATGTATATTACCTTGAAATAGGGTAATGGTGTAAAGTATAGATGTGCTTAGGAGAACCTACCTTCATGTACTGGTAAGAATATTTGTAATTATCATATTACTTATAAAAAGGTATTTCTAAAAATATTTTATTTTTTAGAGCAGTTGTAGGTTTTGTTGATTAACAAAAGTTTTTAATTTTGATGGGGTCCCATTTATCTATTTTTTCCTTTGTTGCTTGTTCTTTGGGTATAAAGGCTAAGAGATCATTGCCAAACACAAGGTCCAGAAAATGCACCTCTACATTTTCTTCTGGGAGTTTGATAATTCTCTCTCTTATATGTAAGTCTTTGATCAATCTTGAGTTGATTTCTGTATATGGTGTGAGGTAGGGGTCCTCCTATTTTTTGCAAATGGAGATCCAGTTTTCCCGGCACCATTTGTTGAAGAGACTGTTCTTTCCCATTTTTGTTTTCTTTTCTCCTTTGTCAGATATCACTTGACCAAAAATATGAGGGTTAATTTCTGAGCTCTCAATTCTACTCCATTTGTCTATATGTCTGTCTTTGTGCCAGTACCAGTATCATGCTGTTTTTTTGTTTTGATTTGATTTGTTTTAATCCCCAGGGGATTAAACCTGGGACCTCGTACATGGGAAACAGGCACTCAACCACTTGAGCTACATCTTCTCCCAGTACCATGTGGTTTTGACTACTGTGGCTTTGTAATAAGTTTTAAGATGGGAAAGTGTGAGTCCTCCCACTTCATTCTTCCTTTTCAAGATGGCTTTAGCTATTTGGGGTCCCCTACCCTTCCATATAAATGTGGTGATTGGCATTTCCATATCTGGAAAGAAGGTTGTGGGTATTTTGATTGGGATTGCATTGAATCTATAAATTGCTCTAGGTAGTATTGACATCTTAACAATATTTATTCTTTCAATCCCAGAACATGGAATATACTTCCACTTATTTAGGTCTTCTTTAATTTCTTTTCACAATGTTTTGTAGTTTTCTGTGTACAAGTCTTTACATCCTTGGTTAGGTTTATTCCTAGATATTAGATTTAGTTGCTATTGTAAGTGGATTTTTTTCCCCTTGATTTCTTCTTCCAGTTGTCCATTGCTTGTGTATGAAAGCACTACTGATTTTTGGGTGTTGATCTTGTGCCCTGCCACTTTGCTAAATTCATTTATTAGCTCTAGGAGCTTTGTTGTGGGTTTTTTAAGATTTTCTATATATGGGATCATTTATCTGAAAATAGGGAAAGTTTTACTGCTTCCTTTCCAGTTTGGATGCCTTTATTTCTTTTTCATGCATAATTGCTCTGGCAAGAGCTTCCAATACAATGTTGAATAATTGGTGACAGTGAACATTCTTGCCTTGTTCCTTGTCTTAGAGGGGAAGTTTCTTCTTGAGTCAGTGTAGGTAGTTTGTGTGTTTCTAAGAATTTGTCCATATCATCTAGATTTTCTGATTTATTGGCATGCAATTGTTGATACTATCCACTTACAGTCCTTTTCATTTCAGCAGCGTTGGTAGTAATGTCCCCCTTTTCATTTATGATTTTTTAAATTTGTATCCTCGATCTCTTTTTTCTTTGTCCGTCTAGCTAAAGGTTTCTCATTTTTATTGATCTTTTCAAAGAACCAACTTTTGGTTTTGTTTCATCTCTCTATTGTTTTTGTTTTGTTTTCTATTTTATTTATCTCCACTCTAATCTTTGTTGTTTCTTCCTTCTGCTGGCTTTGGATTTAATTTGTTTTTTTCTACTTCTTCCACTTTTGAGGATAGGTCTCCAATTTGAAGTCTGTCTTCTTTTTTAATTTAAGTATGTAGAGCTATAAATTTCCCTTTCAGCACTGCCTTCGTTGCATCCCAAAAGTTTTGGGAAATTGTATTTTCATTTTCATTCCTAATTTCCCTTCTGATTTTCTCTTTAACCCATTGGTTGTTTAAGAGTATGTTGCTTAATTCCACATATTTCTGAATTTTCCCTTTCTCCCTCTCTTAATGATTTCTAGCTTCATACTGTTGTGGCTAGAGAATATACATTGTATGATTTCAATATTTTTTAATTTATTGAGACTTGCTTTGTGACCCAACATATGATCTGTCCTGAAGAATGATCCATGTGCACTCAAGAAGAATGTGTATTCTATTTTCGTTGGGTGCAGTGTTCTATATATATCTGTTAGGACTGGTTGGTTTAGTGTATCAAGTCTTATATTGTCTTGTTGATCTTGTGACTAGATGTTCTATCCATTATTGAGAGTGGTCTGTTAAAGTCTCCTACTATTAATGTAGAGCCATCAATTTATATCTTCAAACCTGTCAGTATTTGCTTCATATACTTTGGGGTTCTTCTGTTAGGTGTATATATGTTTATAATTGTTACATCTTCCTGTTGAATTGTCCCCTTTATCAGTATGTAATGGTCATCTTTGTCCATAGTAACTGTTTTTTACTTAGTCTTTTTTATCCAAAATTAGTATAGCCGTCCAGCTCTCTTTTGGTTACTACTAGTATGGTACATTTTTTTCCATTCTTTTGCCCTCGCCTTACTTTTATCTTTGATTTAAGGTGAGTCTTTTGCAGACAGCATATAATTGAGTCATGTTTTTTATCTGTTCTGCCAATATCTGGAGATATTTAAGACTGGAGAGTTTAAGCCATTTACATTTAAAGTCACTATTGATAATATAGGACTTTCTTTTACCATTTTGCTATTTAGCCTTTATAAGTCTTATGCCTTTTTTGTCCCTCACTTCTGTTAAAGCCTACTTTTATATTTCTTTCTTTCTTGTGCTGTACCATATTGAGTGCCTTCTCATTTCTATCTGGATATATATTTTATCTATTTTCTGGTGGTTATTACCATGGTTAAGTTGATATCAACTTAATGTCAATAGCATGCACCTATATTTTTCCTAAACCCCTCTGTCCTCCAACCATTTTTTAATACTTGTAATCACTTATATCTTTGTACATTGTATGTCCAAAATCCTAGATTTATCACTAACTTTTACATTTTAGCACCTGCAGGAAGAAGTGGAGTTACTTACCAAACAATACAGTTCAATAATGCTGACATTCATAATTGCTCAAATTACTTTACCACAGGTCTTTATTTCTTTTGGCAGCTTTGAACCTCTGTCTAGTGTCCTTTCATTTCAGTTTGAGGAACTCCCTTTAGCATTGTATGTAGGGCAGATTGAGTGGTGATGAATTCCCTCAGCTTTTGTTTATCTGAGAATGTCTTAAATCTCGACATCATTTTTGAAAAACTTTCACTGGATATAAAATTCTTGGCTGGCCGTTGTTTTCCTTTAGTACTTAAAGTATTTCAACCCAATGCCTTCTTTCCTCCATATTTTCTGATGAGAAATCAGAACTTAATCTAATTGGCACTCCCTTGTACAAAACATGTTGCTGTTCTCTTGCAGATTTCAGAACTCTCTCCTTGTACTTTTCATTTGATAATGTAATTAATATATGATGGGGTGTATTTTCTTCATGTTTGTCCTGTTTGGGATTCTTGAATATTCATATTCACGCCTTTTGCTAAGTTTGGGAAGTTCTCTCTCGTTATTTCTTTGACTGTTCCTTCTGCCCCTTTCTTTCTTTCTTCTCCTTCTGGGATTCCCAAAATGTGTGTATTGGTGTGCTTGATGGTGTCCCATAGCCGTCTTAGGCTATTTTCACTTCTAATATATCTTTTTTCTTTCTACTCCACTGTCTATAACTCATTTCAAGTGTCTTCTCTTCAAGTTCACTGATTCTTTGTTCTGCCAGGTCCAATCTGCTCTTGAAACCCTCCTAGGCATTTTTTATTTCAGTTATTGTGGTCTTCATCTCTAGTAGTTCTGTTTGGTTACTTTTTAAGATTTCTATCTCTTTTCTTAGATACTCATTGTTTTGTTTTTAATTGACTTTATTTTTTCTTTTTGGTGTAGAGTTCTATAAGTTCCCCCCCTCCCTTGCTTGCTGTCTGTGTCCATTCGCTGGGTGATCTTCTGTGTCTGTTTCTTGCCTTCTATTTTCATTTTTCTCCTCCAGGGGATTCAATCCCAGGAACCTCCGATGTGGGAGAGAGGCCCCCTGTCACTTGCGCCACCTCAGTTCCTGGTTTCTGGTGCATCTCGCCTTGGCTCTCCCATGCATCTCTCTTTTGTTGCGTCATCTTTTGCTGCGTGGCTCGGCTCGCCGCATGTGGGCCTAGCTTGCCCGCTCAGATGCCCAGCCACTTTAGCCACATCCAATTCCCAAATACTCATATTGTTCATTCATTGTTTTCCTGTTATACTTTAGTTGTTTTTCTGTACTTTCCTTCATCTCCTTGAGAATTCTTAAGATGATTTTTTTTTAAAGGCTTTGTTTGGTATGTCCACATTCTCATCATCTTTGTTGGTGTTTTCTGTATTTTAATCCTTTTCCTTTGGATGGACCATCATTTTCTCTTTCTTTTTCTCGCACTATTTTATTGCATACTGTACATTTAATATATTTAAATGTTAACTCTTGTATTTATTCTGAGCTATCTGTTTCTTAGTTTTATAACAACTGATATTTTGAGCTCCCGCCTCCTATCAAGAAGGTCTGCTGAAAATGAATGCAATGTGCAGGGTTTTCCCTGTCTTTCTGGGTCTCTGTCTTGTCTTGGGCTTTTGCTTGTTAGTTGTTTTGGAGTTCCCTATTTACAGGACTTGGGTATTCTGCTCTGTTTCCCAGAAGTCAAACTTCTCTTGGATATTGGAAGCTGGCAGGCCTTTGTCTCAGACTGTTCGCCGCTATAGTTTTTCACACTCATTTCATTTTCTCTTGCCACTTTTCCCTAGACAGCAAATTCTGGGAGAAGGGTCACCCCGATGAGAATGTTCTCAAATCGGTCTTTCCGAGCCAAAACAGGGCCAGGAACCCACAAAGGGGCCCAGACTGGCTCCAAAGTGCCCTGTGGTGGAGGTCAGAAAGGGTATGAAAAGCTTCTCTGACAGTTCCCCAAAGCCTAGCTTTCCTGTCCTGCCCAGCAAATGCAGCCCTTCAGCTAACTGTTCCCTGCAGCCCTGAGGAAGCACTGTCTTTAAATCTCTACCATTTCAGACCTATCTGGTACAGCTTGATGCAAAGCTGCCCCCAGAGCCAGGCCCCCAGCAATCCAAATTTGCTAATTAGAAGCCATGATCAGTGATCAGCCATTCCAACCCCCTTCTTGGGGATGAGGATTTTTATATCCCTTTCTGTTACAAGCAACTAGCCAGGGGCTGGGCCTCATGGTGGCATGCTGTGAGAGTGGTGGATGGGCTCCAGAACTCACCACATGGAGAGAGCAATTTACATTTCTTTACTGTAATTTATCAGCCTTTTCCTCCCACTTTTCCCTGGATGCTGTATAGTGTTCTTATAGCCTTTGGGGTTTCAAAGTAGTTGTTTCAGACAGTTCCTGTCTGTTTAATAGTTGTTTTGGTGGAAGGACTGTGTCCTGGTGCTCTCTACTTTGCCATCTTTCCTGGAAGTCCATAAAAACCTTATGCTTGACACAAATTACCAAATCAGTTTGCCCATCTGGTATTCTGTTCAGCTGTTATTTCATTTGAGTAGTATACTAACTCTTCAATATTAGCCCTGATGTCTCCCCTGAGCTTTACATTGCTATGTGCACATGTCTATTAGACATTTATTCTTGGCTAAACTAGATGTGTCCCAAACCAAATTATTTTCTCCCTGCTCTTGGGAATTGTTTCTTTTCTATAGTATCCCTAATCGCAGGTTACCTAAACTAACAAATTGAGAATCATAACATCCTTTCTAGTTCCCCAATATCCTATTCATTCATCATGTCCTGTGAATTTTACTCCATAATTCTCAATTCCATGTATTCTTCTTCCCCTCTCCTTGCCTTTATCTAAGTTGAAGTTTTCTTTATTTCTTGCCTGTACTATTGTGAAACCTCCTAATTTACTCCCTAACTCCAGTCTTCCCTCTAGGTACCTCTGCCACTTCCTAACTGTGAACTTGGACAAATTACTTAACCTCACTGTGCTTCATAGGGCACATATACTCATGTCATAGAAGTTGTTGTGAGGATTAAATGAGTCAAATACTTAGAACAGAACCTGAATGATAATGAGTTGTTATTTGCCCTTAAATCCATCCTTTATATTTCTGTCGTAATACCTAAAATGTGAGTCTAACCACGTCACTCTCCTATATATGTAAAAATGTTCCTTAGTTCTACATCATCAATGGCAATGATCCTCAATATATTTTTTAGTTTGCCAACCTATTTTAGAAGCTGGCTTTCTCAGAAAAATACATATGCTCTTCAACTTTTGCACACTATGAAATTCATGATTCCCCTGTAGCCCATCACTAATTTCCTTGGGTTCCATGGCACAATATAATAAGAATCCAGTAAACTTTTGTCGAATGCATACATTTATATCCTCATCATGTCATTCACTTCATCACCCATGACCAGGTCCCTGCCTGCCTCTTTTCCTGCCCTTTTCAGCTTCACACTTTATAGTCAGTATTGAACTATTGGTAGTTTCTCCTCTGTAGCTGCTGTTTCATTCCTTTCTGCCTATCTTACTCTTATTTGACCTTCAAGATTTATTGCTTTCCATAACTTTTGCTTCTTTCTTTGCTTGCCTACCCACCTTACCACCCATATTCACCTACTCCCCCTAGATCTTAATCATTTCTGATATCCCTGTATACCCTTACTACTTTGAATGAAAATTAACTGTCAAGGTGGTTCTCTTCTTTGGTCAGTAAGTACCTTGAGGGCAAGGAACCTGTCTGTCAAAAAACCTGAAATAACTGAGCTACCTAACACTTGCCCCCCGCCCCCCACTATTCCCTTTAGTAGAGTGATTGCTTGCTTCTTGTCACTCCTCTGTTTTAGAGCCATAAGAGATTCCCTTATTTTTACCAGACAAAATTTTAACTTCTTAATATGATTTAAAGGGTTCTTTGTCATCTATTTCCCTTTTTTTTTCCCCCAGATTCATTTACTACCATTTACATACATTTACAGAATTCACATATTACTGGGCTCTGGTACTTTCAGCATTACAAACACTGAGCAATCCTGCCTCTTACCTCAGTATCATTGCATATGCTATTACTTCTGCCAGGAATATACATCCCACCCCCTTCTGTACCTTCCAAAGGAACCTTTTCCTTTTTGAGATTTAATTTAAGCATTGCCTCCTCTAGGAAGCTTTTCCTGATACTTTTAAGCTAAGTTCATTTCTCAAGCATGTGTATGCCTCTCAGACATGTAATTATATTATAGTATATATTTTTATTATTACATTATAAAAAATCTTGAGGATACAATATCATTCATCTCTAGCTTTCCCAGTCCTAATTCATAAACTGGTAGAGTGTAGATATTCGATAAATGTTTGAATGAATGAGTACATACAAATTTGAATTTAATTAGCTTGGTTGAGGATATCTAATATTTTAATTTTTGATATAGTTTATTAGTGTTCTCTACTGACTTTTAATTTATACCTCAAATGTTTTACATTTGAGCAGTTTGATTCTCTAAGGAACATTTTGTTTTTCGGTTTAACAAACAAAATCCTGGTTACAAATGTTCATAATTTAATAATTAACATTTAATTTAATTAGTTTTTTTCTCTTGTTTCCATATTTTCAAGGCCTATTGTGTAACAGAACCTGGAGCAGGTTCTGATGTAGCTGGTTTAAAGACCAAAGCAGAAAAGAAAGGAGATGAGTATATTATTAACGGTCAGAAGATGTGGATAACCAATGGAGGAAAAGCTAATTGGTATGGTGTTGGAAACTCTCTATTTTACTTCTTAAGTGTTTTGTATTCATGGTCTCCCTTCTGTTCTTCCCATTATTTTTAATCCACCACAATTAAGGTAAGCTTAATTCATAGAACTAGAAGGTCCATAAGAGATTATAAATAGTTAAATGATTTTGAAAAACTATTTTTATAAGCCCATGAACTGTTTCTTCAAATTAACTCCCTGAAGCTTAATCAGCAAAATAAAATAAAAACCCATGCTATGGTTGACTCTGGTTAGGAAGACAGATCTCCATCTGCTTGGCTTAGAATCTCCATTCCCAGTCTCCTAAATCAGTACTACTTAGAACCCACCCCCTATACCTCTGAAGAAAGCAGAAAACTACTAGTATAGCACACCTCTCTGATTTTAAGTAATAAGCAGAGGCAGTTTTAAAACTCATATCATTTAGAAAAGATAAAATTTTATTCATAAAATCTAGGTCTAAATGTATAGGTCTAAACATGATATGGAGTTCAACAAAGGATCAAAAATCCTTTGTATAAATATTAATTTGTTGAAGAAAGACATTTGACAGCATTATTTGGAAAAATGAATAAAATTTAGTAACTATAAGTTCAGTAGGAATCAACAGTATGATGCATCATTTTTAAAAAAGCTAATATAATTTCAAGCTGAAGTCATAGAAGTATTACATCCAACAAGAAAAAATGGTGACAATTCTAGGCAACACATTTTAAGACATGCATTGACAGACTGGAATAAATTCAGAAGCAGCTAAGTGTCCTGCATTAGGAGGAACATAGAAAACATTCTGTGAATAATAAAGGAATCAGGCTTGGTTGTTTTTGAAGAATCTTGAAATGTTTGAGATTACATATAGAAAGAAAAGCAGACTTGAACTGTTGCTTCAGAAAGCCAGTTTAGAATTAATGGTTGAAAGTTAGAAAAATGCAGAATTTTACTCAACATAAGGACAACAATAATGTTGTCTATTATGTTTTTGTTTTGTTTTGTTTTGTTTTCAGGAGGTACCCGGGATTGAACCCAGGACCTCGTACATGGGAAGCAGGCACTCAACCACTGAGCTACATCCACTCCCCTATCCATTGTGTTTTAAGTTGTCATGGATAATAATGTATTACCTGTCAGTAGGTATATATAAATAGAAACTTCACAGAAGGAGGACTTTTTCAGTGATTGGAATAATGAATTGCCTCCTCATCAGCAAAAATTCTCATTCAATATGTATGTTTGGCAGTGCAGTTTTCTGGCACCTAATGTTCCATTCTTGGAAATGAGCCTACCAGGAAGCTATTTTTTTTTTTATTTTATAAAGTGCTTCATATCTATGAATGCCTTATAAGCAACCTAAATGTCCAGTATTATAGAGTGCTATATCATTATCTTTAAGCAATTCATCCTAATATCAGCAAGTGATTAAAAAGTAAAGAAACAAAGTTTAACAAATTGAGAGAAATCTAACATGCAATTAGAAGCTTTCATAATTTTAAGAATTGACAAAGTACAACTCTTCATATGGTAAGATAAATAGGTAATACATGAAATTAGAAAATACTTTTTACTCCTCATGATTGTTATGTGTAAATATAGAGCAAATGATAATTTATTGCTGTATAGTTTCTAGTGCATATTAAGCATAGAAAATAAATTTATTGTTTAAGCAGTACTATACTTTTTTAAAAATTCTTTAATTTAAATTTTTAATTCTGTTCCAAGCTATGTGGAACATGTATTAGATGGAGGTTTGAATGCTCTGCACTTTTTCTTCCTTGTATTTCATTTCAAAATATTTTTGGGAAAATTTTTTGGAATGACAAACCAGCAGAAATTCTTAATAATTCAACCATGACAATTACACTGACTGCACTGCATGAAGAGGATAGATGGCAGAACACAGGAGTTTCTGTCTCATACTATTTCATATCCCTGTTGCCTTCCTTTCCGATGGCTTGTCCCTTAAAGAATAAAGCTAGTTTGGGGGAAGAAAAAGTGCCAATACCAACAAGTACATACTTGCTATTTATATTAATTACCTTGATACAAGAGATTTTTCACTTTTATAATAGTTATTTATATAGTAGTTAAGAAGTAGCTCTGAGTTAGTATACTAGCTCTGCCACATGAAGGTATGTAACTTAGGCAAGTTTTTAAAATTTCTCTCAGTCTTCATTTCCCCATCTCTAAAAGGTTGTAATAGTAATTGAGATTTTTAAAAATAAATGAGATAGCAATAACCATATATTCTCTGCTGTCATTATCATAATCATATGTGTATGTGTATATATGTTAGGTATTTTTTACTGGCTCGTTCTGATCCAGATCCTAAGGCTCCTGCTAGTAAAGCCTTTACTGGATTTATTGTGGAAGCAGATACTCCAGGAATTCAGATTGGAAGAAAGGTAAAGAGTATTTTTATCAGTAATTAAGGATTCAGATATTTTAATTATAAATTTGAAAGTTACAATTTCAGTTTCCTTTATTGAAAACATTTTGTTTGGATTAAGTTGGAATGAAACCAAAGCTGTGTTTTGATGTTATCAAGTGAAGTGGTCTATGAGAATAGTCATTTAGAGTCATTATGTGAAAGGGTGGCCATAGTAGCTGTAAGGGATAATGAAGCAGAAATCAAACTATTATATTTATATGGCCTGCTCAAAAATAGAATTATGGCTATTTCAAAGGACTTTTCCACTCTTTTTCTTGTTAGATTGTCACAGCAACCGTTCAGGTAGAATAAATGCCAATATAGTTATTTTATGGATTAAATCAGTGTAATGAGTTGATTACTTAAGTTCTTACACCTCTAAGAGAAAAAATCTGGGACAAGAGAAGTGTGAGAGTGGCAAAGAGACTCAAATTTTAAAAGGCAAGAAAATTATTTAAGTAAGAAATGGTCATTTAACACATTTGAAAAAGTTTGTATATGAACATGTGGAGATGCATAGTAGCATTTAAAATTGACTAAAGAGAAAAGAGTTTAAAAGGTAAATCAATGAAGGAAAGGAATAAAGTCATTAAAGTAGTTCTAATGAGAGCTAACAAAACATGATTTAAGATTATAACTCTGAGGCTAGAAAGAAGAAACTCAATTTTACAACTGTAAAATTATTTTTTGCAAAATGGATATGTAAAAGAGAAAACCTGTTAATGACCAAATGAGGTCTTTATCTAAAGCAAGAGAGGAATTATGGAAGTTAATTAAGAGTTTTTAAAGCATATATTTTCTTCTTCCCAGAGGAGGAGACATACAAATTCTCTGGTTAGATATTAGACTAGAGCAGCATAGCCTGAACTGAAAGGGCTAATTTGAATTGAGCAAGTTTAGCAAAATTCTAAAGCAGACATATATTTGTAAATCCTGTTTTATTAAAAGTCATTAGAATGTCTCTATTTTATCCAAGACTTTTAAAATGGAAGCCTGTTACTAGTATATAAAAGGGGTAACTTCTCATACTGTTTTTTGTTTTTGTTTTTTTGAGTTACCGGGAGCCGGGGATTGAACCCAGGACCTCGTGTGTGGGAAGCCTGCGCTCAACCGCTGAGCCACATTGGCTTCCCTGAGTTGGTTTTTTCGTTTGTTTTGCTTGTTGTTTGTTTTTGTTTTTTCAGGAGGCACCGGGAACCAATCCCGAGACCTCCCATGTGAGAGTTGGACTCTCGACAGCTTGAGCCACATCCACTCCCTACCCTCATAGAGTTTTAAAGGTGGAAGACACTCTAGACATTTACTTCATTGTAGTCACTGAATATTGAAACTGAGATCCAAGTGAAGTAATTTACTCAAGGTCACATACTTAAGGCAGAGTTGAGATCAGAACTAAGGTCTTCTAGGAGCTTGCCCAATGCAGTTACTGACACTATATTATGCTATATTTTCTTTTAAGAGTGATATTAATGTTGTAATACAATTTATAAATAAAACTAATGGGATTATTTTTTTATATAACTAGTATATTAATATATGGTTATAATATATAATAGAAATTAAAATATAATACATAATGAATAACTATATTAGTTATATAAATGTAATTATAAGACAAGTTATATATATAACAAATATATGTTAAATAAATTATATAATAAATTAGGTAATATATTAATATATAATAGTAAAGTATATATAATAATTATAAAACTAATATATATAAAACTGATATATATTTTTGATAATATTGGTAACTAATACATTATTGGTATAAATAATGAGAATAGTTGTGATTCTTCCAAGCAATTGTTTTGTTTTTATTCATGTAGCTAATCATATTTGCTTTCCTTGTTAGGGACGATTGCTAGAAAATTCAGGGCCCACCAATAGAAAGTGTAAAGAACCTAACAGTTTATACTTTATTTCAATAGAAAACTCACTCTTGACTTTATCTTGCTTTTTTCTATATGCTAGGCATCATTCTAGGTAAGAAGGATATTTTATGGATCAGTACAGACAAAAAACTCTGCTTTTGGGGTGCTTGCTTTCTAGTGAGGGAGACAGACAATTGTATGTATTTAAGCGTCCTTAAATCTTTTTTAAATGAATGAGTACTTTACAAATGTGTGAAGTTTGATATTTTGTGCTTTAGAAATTTTTGGTTTGAGATGGAACTACGAAGAGTTTTGGTTTTAAATGTAGTGGGGCTTGGGGTGAGTCTGGGAAACAGGTTAGAGTAAAGTGTTTTAGTTAACAATGTTTTTTTCATTATTTGTAAGTTGGATGACCTAGGTACTAGAGTTCTCAACTTCTAATGAAGACAAAATAAAGGGATGTAGATTACTTTCTGGGACAAACTGTATATTACTATTGTCATTTTTTCAAAGCTAAAAGTGAATTATTAATGTTAGAGGAAGCAAATTAAATAATTATAGTTCTATGTTCCCTGCTTATTAAAAATGAGATTTTTTAAAAAAATTTCCTTAAGAAGAAAGGGTCAAGATGTCGGAAAAGTTCTCAAATGATTCAGCAAATGATGGTAATAATTACACACACAGAAATAAAGCAAATGTGGCAAAATGGTAACAATTGGTGAATCTAGGAAAAGGGTGTATAGGTATTCATTACACTATCCTTATAACTCTTCTCTTGGTTTGAAATTTTCAAAACAAATTATGGGGGGAATATAGCCAATGTAGTAGTGTTTTATAAAGTTAAACACACTTACTATATACACAGCAGTCCTGTGTTTACATAGTCATCCAAGAGAAATGAAAACAAAGACCTGGACATGAATATTTATAGCAGCTTTATTCAATTGCCAAAATTGAGTCAATGTGTAATACATTCATACAGTGGAATACTGCTCATCACTAAAAGAAACAAATTACTGATCATGCAACAACATGTATGACTCTTGAAAGCATCATGCTAAGTTGAAAGTGAGACACAAAAGGCTGACTGTATAATTCCATTTATTTCACATTGTGAAAAAGGAAAAACTCAACATCATGTCCTCAAGATTCATCCATTTTGTCATAGGCATCCTGATTTCATTTCTTCTTATAGCTGAATAATATTCCATTGTATGTATATGTCACATTTTGTTAATCCATTCATCGGTTGATGGACACTTGGGTTGTTTACATCTTTTAGCAATTGTGAGTAATGCCACTTTGAACATCGGTGTACAAATGTCTGTTCATGTCCCTGCTTTCAGTTCTTCTGAATATAATCCTAGTAGTGGGATTGCCAGATCTTATGGCAATTCTATACTTAACTTCCTGAGGAACCCCTAAACTGTCTTCCACAGCTGATGTAATGGCAAAAAAATTTTGAATTGGCATTTTTCTAAAGAGGAAATACAAATGGCTAAAAAGTACATGATAAGATATTCAACATCACTGGTTCTTGTTAATTTAATACAAATCAAAACTACTATATCATTTCACACCTACTAGAATGACCCACTATTAAAAAAATAGAAAACTACAAGTGCTGGAGAGCATATGGAGAAACAGGAATACTTATTCACTGTTGGTGGGAATGTAGAATGATACAGTGGCTGTACCTTTTTGTGTAAAGGTACAGATAGTAAATATTTTAGGTTTGTGGGCCATATAGTCTGTAGCAACTAGTCATTTCTGCCATTGTTGTAAGAAAGCAGCCAGAGGTGATACATAAATGAATAATATGGCTATGTTCCATTAAAACTTTATTTACAAAAACAGGTATTGCAGGCCATAGTTTGTTGACCTCTGTTTTAGACAGTTGCAGAAAATCATAAACAATGGTTAAAGCAAAAATTGATGCTAGCTCAAAAAATGTTCCTTAAAATATTTGTATCAATTTTCTTGTTAGGAATTAAATATGGGCCAGCGATGTTCAGATACAAGAGGAATTGTCTTTGAAGATGTGAAAGTTCCTAAAGAAAATGTTTTAATTGGTGAGGGAGCTGGTTTCAAAATTGCAATGGGAGCTTTTGATAAAACCAGACCTCCAGTAAGTTATATGAGTTGATAATCTTTATAGGATTTTTTATTTATTATGTTAAGGAAGTAGTTTTATTTTAACATTGTATGCTTGTTCTTTTCCTTTTTTGTCTTTTTTAATGTCTGCTTTTATTAAGGGTGGAGAGATATTGTTACCTTTACTTGTCAGAAATGTTCAACTCCCTTACTGCCCATGTTTGTAGAAATTACTGCAGCAAATGTAAAATTGCTGTAAGTTGCTGGTAGATTTATAGAGAGGTATTCCACACTTTATCGCTCCTGTTGACGTATACTTATATCCTGTTTTCAGACTCATCAAGAATATTTCCCCTAGTAAACATCCCTTTGTTAATGTAGAGACAATGACTTTTCTGTAGGCTATGATTTTATGCCCCCCAAATGCCTGCCATTAACCTGTAATTTGTAAATAATATAAACTTACATGCTTAGCCCCATGAACCCCATTCTCTTTTTGTAATGAGCTATAAGCCATGTTCTTTTTGTATAATCCTTACTTTAGAATCTTAGACAGATAGCCACATTCTGTATGTTTTAAAGTCAACATAAACTTTTGTTTTTTGAAATGTTAAAATCCTAGGTAGCAGCTGGTGCTGTTGGACTAGGACAAAGAGCGTTGGATGAAGCTACCAAGTATGCCCTGGAGAGGAAAACTTTTGGAAAGCTGCTTGTAGAGGTAATTTAAAGACTGTGCTTGCTTTGCGTGAAATAAAATATACTTATTTTCATCTAAATACTTGGAAATTATTTTTAAGTTACAATCTAATCCATTTCTGCTTTGATAACAAGAATATAATGTGGTCTATCAGGATGGTTTTTAATTAAAAGGAAGGAAAAAGAACAGCTAATATTTACAAGTACCTCTTGTATACCTGACACTATTCTCAGCATTTTAAATTTATTATCTAATTCTTCCAGCAATCTTGTTTGGGTAATAGAGGTATCTCCATTATAGAAGAATTGAAACTCAGAGAGGTTAAATAATTTGTCCAAGGTCAAAGAATTTATAAATCAAAGATTCAGGACTCTACTTCATGCTTTTAGATCCTTGCTTTTCCCATATCTTCTTGAGTATCAGTTAATTTTCGTTCTAAAGTGTCATGTCTTCCATGAATTTCCAGGGAAGTTCTTAGCATTTTTCTCTTCAATTTGCTATATTCTCTCCTTCTGTAAGTCTCTATGGGTTGTACAGTGAAGCTTCTCTATTGCCTTATGTCTGTGGCTCTCAAACTATGTGGTGAAGATTGGTTTGCTTGTTTGTTTTCAATTTCCAATCCATTATGGACCATTGTTTCTGTAAAATATAATCAAAATGTCTCAACAATGTCAAATTGCTATAAAAGTTTCTAAATGCTTAAGCATATTGAATATATACCATATATTGGTAACAGTTTGCAGACTGGCACTGGTCCACAGACCAGACCTGGATTACTACTGCTACTTGTCCCTTAACCTCAATTTTATAGTTTATCTCTCTATGCTGTATTCTAGATAATTTCCTCTGATCTGCTTTCCAATTCTGAAACTGTTTAATCTGCTATTTAGTTCATCTGTTGAGTTGGGTTTTTTTAAAATAAAATTTTATTGAAGTATATCATATATGCATGAACATACCATAACCATAAGTATATAGTAAAAGTTGTGAATTTACAAAATAAACATGCATATCATCATACAAAGTTCCCATATATCATCCCACCATCAGCACCTTGCATTGTTGTGAAACATCTGTTACAAACTATGAAAGCATCATCCAAATATTACTATTAACTATAGTCCATGTCTTACATTAGGTGTATTTTTCCCTCAACCCACCCAATTATTAACACCCTGTATTAGTATTATATATTTGTTATCATTCATGAGAACACTCTCGTATTTGTCTTCTTAACCACAGTCCATCTTCCACCACTGGATTCCCTGTGTTTACAGTCCCATGCTTTGTAGAATCCATTCAAAGTGTACACTCAGTGGCTCTCCTTTTCATCACAGAGTTTTGCTGTCATCACTGTCATCAATTTTAGAACATTTTCATTTGAGTTGGGGTTTTTTAAGCACTGTTTTTCATTTCCAGAAGTTATATGTTCTTTTTCAGTTCCACCCATTCTTCTTTCAGTGTCCTGGTTTTCAATCTACTTTCTCTTTCTCCTTTTATCTTCTTAATTATATTATAAACACTTCATTTATAGTCACTTTCAGATTTTTTTTTTCTGTTATTCCATGTTCTTAGGGTGCTTAATCATTTTGTCTGTTCCATCTGCCATGTTGTGGACAATTATTTCCTCTTGTTTTAATTTTTGCTTGGGACCTTTTTATCTTCAACTGGTACAATTTTTTCATTGGATTATGGAAGCATCTTAGATACTGGCTTTAGGTTTGCATCTGTCAAGTACCCAGAGGCTTTACTAGTCTACAAGCTGTTTTGTACATTATTTTCTCCACTTTGGGAATCCCATACCACATGGGACATACATATTGATTCCACACTTTAAGAGACTCTTCTTTTTTCTTCTTTTTTTTTTAACCTCCCAGACAGAGTACAGGGCAAGAGATGAGTTTCCTTTTGGCATTCCATAAAGGATGAGCAGAGATATTTAGTTTACCTTTTCAAAAGAGAAGCTCTTTCCTGCAGGGAATCGCAGTTGTAGTTCCTCATTTTGTTTATGTTCATATCCAAGACTTCTGTTCTTGTGTGTTTATTAAAACTCCAGCTTCTATCCATTGGACCCAAATCTGAGTTGGATTTTTCATTCCCTTTGTCATCTCTTCTCAATCAGGATTTCTTCTTGTAGGCCCTAGGAGATTTCTGTTTCTTTCCTTTGATTGTTCTCTCTCTTTTTTTAAAATCAAGAAATACATGTGTTTGTGGCCAGAGGAAAGGTCTATGTTAGCTCATTCATGTTGCTAGAACTATGTGTATACATTTTACTAAATGTTAGTTTAGCTTAGTTATAAACTGATAATAACCATAAATACTCCTCAGTGAAAAATTGTCATCTTCCAGATCCTCCTCACCAAATATCTGATGATAATTCTTAGTTTGGTTGTTCTGCAACTCAATTTGTAAGTTTTTCCCTTGCCTACACCTTCTTGTAGCTTCTGAAGATTCTTTTCTGTGTTTTTAACATCTGCACTACTGTATTTTTGCCTCATGTTCCTTATTATTAAGTGCGGAAAAATCATTGTTTCTAGTGCTTTCAAAATACAGTCTTTTATCATTTAATTCCTACAAGATTTGCTTCCTCTTAATTACTCTGCACATGTAGGATGACTGCATTTTTAGTTAACAGTGTAGTGGAATGATGTCATAACTCCCTGCAAACTCTTTGCCAGGTATCCCCGATTTGTGTGCTTTTTGCAACTCCAATTTGTTAAGAGCCCATGTTCTCAAGCATTGTTGTATAGCATTGTGAAAGTAAGAAGAGTCATTTCATACTTGGAGTCCAAACTTAAATTATTTAGCCACTTCATGTCTGACATTGGGAGGTATACAGCAATATTTCACCACATACTCACATCTATGTTTTCATGTACAAATTTAGACCCAAAAATGCAAATGAGTTAAATTTACTTTTAAAATATTTTAATCTTGTATTAGGTGTGGGTGTGGTATGAATATGGGAGAGAGGAGGATAAAATGATAAGTATGTATTGCTTCATTTATTTGTGATAAAGCCTAGTTTCATCCTACAACATTGTTTATCTGCCTATATCAGTGACTATTCCGGATACATTTATGACATTCTATGTAGGCTACTTTATTTTCTTTTGCTTATTTAAAATTAAAATATTAGCACATTAGGACTCGTTTACTTTCTTTTTTTTGAAAATTATTTATTCTACCCCCCCTTGTTGTTTTTTGCACTCGCTGTCTTGCTTTCTATGTCCATTCGCTGTGTGCTTTCTGTGTCTGCTTGTCTTCTCTTTTCGTCTTCTCTTTAGGAGGCACCAGGAACCGATCCTCAGACCTCCAATGTGGAAGAGAGGCACTCAATCGCTTGAGCCACCTCAGGTCCCTGGTTTGTTGTGTCTTTCATTGTCTCTCCTCTTTGTCTCTTCTCGTTGTGCCAGCTTTCCGCGCGGGCCAGCTCGCTTTCACCAGAAGTCCCCGGGAAACGAACCCCAGACCTCCCATATGGTAGATGGGAGCCCAATCGCCTGAGCCACATCTGCTTCCTGACATTTATTACTTCCTAAAAGAAAACTCTTTTGCATTGTAGCTGGCTTCCAAAATAAGTAGCCTTAGCATAGTTCTTAGTAATTTTTTATTCTAATTCTATTATTTCTGTGTCTCTTACTCTCAGTTTCTGAGTGTGTTGGCTGTATTTTTTGCTGGGAGCATATGATATTAAATTACTTTCTGAGTTAGTGCTTCACCTGTACTTATTGTCATAATACTTTATGCCTGTGCCCTGACTTCTTAAAGCATACAGCCAGATTATTTTTCCATATGGTCTAAAATGATAAAATTATCATGTACTACTACAATTATTAATTCTTAAGACTGAAGTGAGTATGTTTGTAGTTCCTGGGACCATCACCTTTATCTTGATTTTCTAGGCTAAGCAAGGAAATAACAAGCGACTTATTTAAATATAGCTTTTATTTTTCTTTAAAGGACAGTGTGGAGTTATACTCTAATCACAAGTCTGCCATTCACTACCATGTTTTTTATTGTTGTTGTTGTTACTTCTTTGAGTAAATGCTATTTTTGCATCTTATCTTCATCTGACTCAACCTGAGGTGGCTGAAGAAAGCTGCAGAAAACAAAGATGATACTTTATCTTACCAGTGAGCAAAACTAGGGACATTGATAACAGATCACTGGATGGTAAAATCTCTTTGTGGCAGTTGCCTCCTCCTCTGTGTTCTAGCCCTCCGTTTGGGAGAAGTTTGAGTGATCTAGGATGCTATGAATAATTTATTAAGGATAATTCCTGGCAGTATTGACCATTATTGCTAATTCAGAAATTACTTTTTCACATGATTTCTATTTCTGAATAGAAAAATGCATGGGGGAACAAAAGCCATTTGAGAACTGAGACATAAATATGATATATTTAACAAGACATATATTTGTATCTCCTCTTCCTTTCTTTGTTGTTGTAACTATTTTGCATTCTCCTTCATGAGTAGTAGTCAACAACAGATGAATTAGGTTGAGTGGAAAAGTAATTCACACTGCCATTCTGAAAAATTAAACTTGGAGTGACATTAAGTTGTCTTTTCTTTAGGAAACAATGTGACCCAGTGGAAAGATCACAGGCTGAAAGTCAGGACTAGGTTTGAAATACTCCTTCCACAAATTATTAGCTGTGAGAACGTGAACAATTTAATTAATTTCTCTAAGCCTTGATTTCTGAATCTTTAAATTGGGAACTATGAACAGTTACTCTCTACGTGTTCTCAAATGGTTCTGTGGCTTTAAATAGAAAATATATGTTGGTGATTATCAGTTATAGCTCCAGCCCTGACCTCTTTCCTTCACAGATTTCAAATACCTCTTCAACATTTCTACTTGATGTCCAATAGGAATCTCAAACCTAAACTCTTATTTCTTGTTCCCATCCTCCTCCTTTAAAAAGTTTAATTTCCCTTGTGGAGCAGGTGTAGCTTGTGGTTGAGTGGTTTAGAAAAAAAAAATTAAAGTTCCCTCACTGCCCACACCCAATCTATAGCTATGCTTGATAGAATTTGTAGAATATATCCAATACATTACACTGCTACCATTCTTGTCCAAGCCACCAGTTTCTCTCATCTGAACAGTTACATCTTCCTAATGGTTTCTTTGCTTCTACTGTAGTCCCCCAGCCTATTCTACATCTTTATTAAATAAATCAGTTTATGTTGTTCCCTTCCTTAAAATTCTTCCATTAGCTTCTCATCTCATTCAGATTAAAATCCAGTGTCCTTACAGTGGCCGGCCAGCCAGTAGCCACATGGGTGTTTTTTTTTTGTTTGTTTGGGGTTTTTTTAGATACCAGGAGCCAGGGGTTGAACCCAGGACCTTGTATGTGGGAAGTCAGCACTCAACCACTGAGCCACATTGGCTTCCCTGAGTTGGCTTTTTTGTTTGTTTTGCTTGTTGTTTGTTTTTTCAGGAAGCACCGGGACTCAAACCTGGGACCTCCCATGTGGGAGGTGGGTACTCATCCGCTTGAGCCACATCCACTCCCACAATGGGTCTTTTATGCCTTTATTCTTCCCCCAAAGATCCTTGGTGATAGCTCTTTCACTTCATTCATTTACTTCACCAAAGAATTCACCCCTGAGCACCCTGTCTAAAATATCACCTTTAACCTTATATACTAATCCTGCTTTTTTTTTCCTTCATAGCTCTTATCACTGCCTGGCATTATGCTATAAATGTGTTTTATTGTCTCCCCTCACTCCCTCACTAGAATGGAAGCTCTACACAGGCAGGAAATTTCTGTTTTAGAAAGCTTTTTATTCCTAATGCTTAGGGTATGTCTTGCATTAGAAACTTCTCTTTCTTTCATTCACCAGATAGTAATTGATTGCCGAGTATATTAAAACATTTATAATAGGATGCTTTCTCTGTATAGTACCCAAAGTACTTTACATGTATTTACTGTTTTCATCCTTATAAGCAAACTGTGGCGCAGATACTCTTATTCCCATGTAACACATATAAAATCATTAGGCAACAACAACAACAAAAAATCATTAGGCCCAGCTAATAAATGATGGAACCAAGATTTGAGCTCAAGAAGTCACTTATTGAAAGATCCTGTTCTCTTTACAAGTGACATGTTCTATTTCCAGAAATAGAAAAGAAATTTGACAGTGTATTCCCTTAGGAACCTTTAACCTTACTTTGGAGATAAGTTACATTTCATAAGACAAATACAGAGTAATATAAGCTTAAGTACCACAATAAGAGCTACAGCCTGGGTTATAGAAATCAAAAGGAGAGCAAGTACCATGGGCCAGACACATTATAGGGAATCTGACATGTGTTTAGAACAGTGTTTCTCAAAATATGAGCTGAAAACCAACTGAATCAGACTCATTGGGAGTACTGGTTAAAAACACTTAAACCTGGGCCCACCCCCAGATCTTTTGAATCACAGTCTCTCAGAGAGATGTGTAAGAATCTTCAGACTTTTTAAAATTATATACCAGATTGCAAAGGCCTTTTATGAACTGTATTTTAGCAATATGTATCATAGTACATACTTTTGGACCCACCTAGAAATGGTTATCCTACAGATCTATTCCATATGCTATTTATCCCATAAGTGCACTCTGACATATGTATAGGTTATTCCTTTGGGCATTCAATAGAAACAATCAAAATGTTGATCATCCATACTATAAAAAACATAAGAAAGTTCTTATGTATTGTTATAGAAAGCACTCTTATGAGTGATTGATAAGAAAATCAAAATGAAGAACCATCTGCATGGTAGCCCCACATATATTTAAAGAAGAGGGAGACACTAAATGTATATTTTCTTCTATGTATGTAAAATATCTCTGGGAGGATATAAAAGAAACTGATAACATTTGTTGTCTCCTGGAAGGGTGATGGGGTAGAAGGAGGGCTGTGGATTTAGAAGTAGAAGGGAAAATTTTCACTGTATCTATTTATACCTTTTGGCTTTGAACTTAGTAGATGTATTACCTATTCAAAAAATAATGTGAAATTTTTAAAAATAGAATAAGTTGCTTAGAAGATTGGGAACCTTTCAGGCAAGTAGAAATAAGGGAAGATATTACTCATCTTGTTCTAGGTAGGAGTTATTGATATTGGTTAATCATGTTCCCTCTAAATCCATGCCAATATCAAGCAATTTTACACATTCTAAAAGTAATGTGACCAGGCTTATGTTACTTAGTTGGTAAATATAGTAACTGTATGCAATTGATCAGCTCAACATTTTTTTTTTTTAATGATTTTAGTCACTACTCATAGAATTTGTAGTTTTTATAAACTCCTAGTCTTCAAACCCATTTCAATATTACCTACTACATGTAGCCCCTTTCTTATCATCTTAGTGTTCATGGTTCTTAAATGCCTATAAAACTTTTTTTTTTTTTTGAGGTACTGGGGCCAGGAATTGAACCCCAGACCTTGTATGTGTGAAACTGGTGCTCAACCACTGAGCCACATCGGCTCCCCTGAGTTGTTTTATTGTTTGCTGGTTGTTTGTTTTGTTGTTGTGGTTTTTAGGAGGCACTGGGAACCGAACCCAGGACCTCTCATGGGAAACAGGCGCTGAACTGCTTGAGTCACATCTGCTCCCCAAAACTTCTTTTAATGTATACTATTTTAATGTGCATGTTCCATTGTTCCATATTCATTATAGAATAATTTAGAAAATAAATGTAAGTAAAAATAAGTAATAAAATTCATCCATAATCTCACTGCCCAGAGATAATTGCAGTGAACATTTTGCTCTGTATTCTCACTTGCCATGAATATATTTTTCATAATCAGTAACCATACTATAAATACAATTTGAAGTTTTCACATAACAATATATTTTGAACATACTTCAACTCATAATTTATCTTGGCCATATAACTCATATAATACTATCTCTTATTAAAAGTATATATCTTGGGAAGCAGATGTGGCTCAAGCAATTGGGCTCTCGTCTACTATATAGGATGTCCAGGGTTTGATTCCCAGGGCCTCCTAGTGAAGGCAAGCTGGCCTGAGCGGAGAGCTGGCCCACATGGAGAGCTGGCCCATACGGAGTGCTGACCCGCGCAGAGAGCTGGCGCAGCAAGATGACGCAACAAAAAGAGACGCAGCAGACCAGGGAGCTGAGGTGGTGCAAGAGATTGAGTGCCTCTCTCCTACTCTGGAAGGTCCCAGGATCAGTTCCTGGTGCTACCTAAAGAGAAGACAAGCAGACACAGAAGAACACACAGCGAATGGACACAGAGAGCAGACAGCAAGCTGCAAAACAACGAGGGCGGGGTGGGAATAAATAAATAAATAAATCTTATTTT